>VUQS01058015.1:0-13234 GCA_015108495.1 Heterochromis multidens | reverse complement strand
GCGAAGCTCTCCATTTATCGGTCGATCTACGTCCCTACCCTCACCTATGGTCACGAGCTCTGGGTAGTGACCGAAAGAACGAGATCGCGGATACAAGCGGCGGAAATGAGCTTTCTCCGACGGGTGGCTGGCCTCTCCCTTAGAGATAGGGTGAGGAGCTCAGCCATCCGGGAGGGGCTCAGAGTAGAGTCGCTACTCCTCGACATCAAAAGGAGCCAGTTGAGGTGGTTCGGGCATCTGACGAGGATGCCTCCTGAGCGCCTTCTGGGGGAGGTGTTCCGGGCATGTCCCACTGGGAGGAGGCCCCGGGGCAGACCCAGGACACGCTGGAGAGATTATATCTCTCGGCTGACCTGGGAATGCCTCTGTGTTCCCCTGGATAAGCTGGAGGAGGTGGCCGGGGTGAGGGAGGTCTGGGCTTCTCTGCTTAGGCTGCTGCCACCGTGACCCGGCCCCGGATAAGCGGAAGAAAATGGATGGATGGATGGTTATATTTGTGGTGTCACTGGACATCCACAACAGTCAGAACACTCACAACTGCTGACTCGCCTGCCTGTATACTGTTTTGGTTTATAACTGTGTCAATCATGGGATTCATCTCAGTAAGAAGTTTGGTTTAATGTGGAAATTTTGGAGGACTGACCCTGAAATCAGGTAGTAAGTAAGCCATACTGCCGCTGTGCTCTCACGTGCTCCTAGTTGGTATCAATTTGTGTAGCATTTTTATGGTTGTGTTGTGTTACTGCCTAGACTTTGTTGTGCCAGCAGACACCTACTTTAATAATCAGTAATAGTTTTGGTAAATTTTTACTGAAACTAACATTTTTTTTTTTTGTCTAATGAGAGACACATAAACACATAAACTATTGTTCATTTAAGACAAATTCTGCCGAAGCTGTAATTACAATATCAGTGATGGTATCAATTTTTATTTTCATTCTCCTCATTGCCTGGATTTGGTGCTGACTTCACAGTCAGTAGTATATATGCAAGTGATACTGTAAATACTCTCTGTGCTGTGTGTAAGCCTGGCAGATTACATCATAGCCTATTATAGTTTTGCACATCAGTTATGGCAGTGTTGTTATTAACATCACTCTTTACTGTACTGTGTACATTAACTCTGCCAGAAATATTGTGCATAGAGAAAAAATTCTGTACAATATGGCTTTAAGTTTACCAGCTGATTGCCTTCTCTTGTGAGCTGTGAGTTGATAAAGATTCACCGTAACCTCCTTATGGCTCCTGTAAGCCACAGATAGCATGACAGCAGGGGGTATTAAGAGGGTTATTCCAAGGTAATCTTGATGCAATAGAACAGACACTATGAGAATAGTGCAGTTCTTTGTACTGACAGACATTGCAGTGGAGGATTACACATTGAAGAGCTCTGTGTTTGACAGTTGCCCTTTCACAGGTAAATCAGTGTGGTTATGTAAGTTCTCAAGATGTTAGAAACAATGTCTTAGAAAATCTACTATTTTGGTCTTTTTGCTGCACAGGTAAAATTTTCATCAATGCAATAACTCCAAACGGTTAACAGCTGCTTAAATGCTCTAATCACCAAAAATGTCAGTTTTATTTGTTTATAACAGCAATGTAGAAAACAATAAATAGAAGAACATGAATTCAGTTATGGAAACTTTGAACAAATGTTTGAAATACACAGAAATTACAGAGTAACAAAACAATGGAATAAACACCATGGAACAATTATAGCATTTTAATGTGATGTTTCATTTAAGTTAAAGCTTTGACTGGTGAACACTTTAATATGCCGACAGAAAGGACCACTTTTCAACTTCTGAAGTGTTTTTACCATATTTCATCAGTTCTGTAATTTGTACTAAAAGGCACACCTTATAAGTAACAAGATAATCCGTTCGGACTTAAAGACATTTGTGAACAACTAAGTAGTCAAAAACTGCAAACCCACTGAAGACCGAGTTTTTTTGTCTTTGAGTTCAAGCAAAAAGAAACCATTGAAACAGTAATACCATTTTCTCCTTCACTAGTTATCAAGAATGAAGGTAGAACACAAGCCAAATGCTTCTCAGCTTTCATCATTTGCTGTTTTTGTGTCAGTTCAGTGAGGCCAGTGTTAAACTGTCATATAGCCAAGTGGCTGAAAAGGTGACAGAGAGGAGAGGGAACAATTAAGAGAGAAAAGGGACACGTGAAAGAGAGGGGAAACAGAAATCTAACTTTTATATGGTAAATATTGTATGCAATTCTGTGTAATTTTTTTAATCAGTGGAATACATTAATCTTCTCTACAGACCTCAGTCTGTCAGTTAAAAGTGAGCCAATGGTTCTTATGCAAGTTGCATATACCCATGCCACACAATCATCTATTGTCTGACTGTGGTATGAGATGAAACTACCCCAACATAAATGTGATCTGAAATATTCAATGTAAACCAAATGTGCAGAGTTTTACTAATCATCCCCATTACAAAGATGATCCAAACAAACAAACAACATTGATTTTTATGGCAAATCTTTTCCTTTAAAAACTTGTGTTTCTGGAAGCAGTGTTTTGTGGCAATCAATCATACTTTGTCCAAGAAGCTCTTGGTTCCACACAATGTGTGCATCTTTTGTTATGAAATGCATACTTCCCTCCACTTAAACATATAAAAGTGGTCATGTCAGTACAGCAATGTGGATGCTCTTTGCTGCAGTTAAGTCCATTATGTGACATGGCCTAAATGTTAACAAAGCAGATTAGGTTCTGTTCTACTGTGCGTGTTAGCTTTCCAGAACTGATCTTAAGGGTGAACTTTCAGTTCACCCTTAGCTCACATAGTTGTTAGATATCAAAAAGCTCAGCTTCCTTTTCTTTCCAAAAAGCAAAGCTTCGGTCAATGTATCTGATGATTTCCTCATTGCTGAACTCTTTGAGCTCATAGATGACTTTAATTGAATCTTCACTGGGTTCATCTCTAGGTGGAGGTTTATCAACATGAGGTTCTTCTTTGATTTTAACAGTAACAGGCTCGGCATCTTTCTCTGAGTATGGTCCTGTTGTGTCCAGAAGTGTCTCAACTTTAGCTGTTGGCTCAACATGTTGCACACTTGCCAAGTTCTGCATGTGGTCCTGCTCTGAACTTTTCCCATTAGAAACTACAGGCTCATTTAAATTTCCATTCCCCTGAACACTGTCCTCCACTAAGTCCTTGAGAGGTCTCTGCTCCACACCCTGATCATTGTGAGCCACAGCAGGTGATGAACCTTCAGAAACACCTGACTGTGAGGCTGGTAGGGAGGGTTGTGGTGATGGTGCAGGTGGTATAGATTGTGCATTCGGAAGTTGGGGTTCAGGATGGGTAGGGGGTGGTGGAGGTGGAGGATGAGATGGTGGGGGAGGGAGTGTTTCCTGCATTGGCATTATGGACATGTCAGGAGACATGGAACATAGAGAGGCTGTCAACATGCCTCCTCCCTCACACGAGTCTCCAAAATACTTGACTTTTATGTCCTCAAAACCATCCACCCAATCTCGCTTCTCATTCTCAATTTCCTCCATGACCTCCTTGTGAAAATGTCTTATGACCTCCCATTTATGGCTACCAAGACGGTCAAACATCTCATAGCATAAGAGGTGTCGGAATTTCCGCTCACTACGAGACATGTTCATTTCCAACAGTTGGAAATATCCAAGCATGAAAAGATCAAGGGTTAGGCTTTCGTAGCTCACAGGTGACCCATTGATGTGTGGCAGGAAATGCTGTGGCCAGTAGATCATCTGAGCACGACTCAGTCGGCGGATCTGGCGTGTGGGCACTTGACTCATGATTGCCCTCCAATGGCCAATCAGATTCCCTACTACCTGTTTTGATTTCATAAATAGGAGGAGTTTATCGTCTTCACTGTGCATCTCTCCACCAATTTGTGCACTAAATTGGCTATAGTCCTCCCAGTCCACTTCTACATGATTTCGTCTTCTGCCAGTATATCTAGTCTGATAAGATTCAGAGACAGTATACTTTCGCCAGTGTTCAAGGAACAGGAAGACAATTCTCTCTTTCCTCATTTCAATGCATTCCTGGACATAGCTTAGATCTGTCTGCACCTCCAAGCTTCTTGTTAGTTGATCATTATTTAAAACAGGGTCTGCAGAAAGAACCTGGCTGAACTGTTCAATATTAGTTGGAGCCATTGCCTTAGAGGACACATATGTCTGAGGAGCATGAGATGCGATGATAACTGGTTCTTCAACAAGTGGTAAGACCGATTCCTCCACTGAAGGTAAATCACCATTGGTATTGGACTCCAGCACATCATCCTCATAGACTGTTTCTGGATGATAACTAGACTCACTTACCACAGGGAGTGACCTCTTGCGTTTGTAAACCCTATTTGCTTGGTTATCTGCAGATTGTGAGTGATTCTGAACTTCATAATTAGCCTTTAGGTTCTTCACTGAAACGCCACACTGCTTTATTTCCTTTTCCACATCCTCTCTTGTTGAGAAGGATTGAGAGCGTCCAATAATTCCAGTACCAACTGATCCCGCAGACTGAGACTGACCCGTGCTCACATTTTTTGCCTCTTCTTGAGAATATCCAGGACATATAAGATCCAAGATGTCTATCTCTTTGCCTCCCAGGGTGGCAAGAAGAATAGCCATACTCTTGAGCAGGGTAGAAATCTTGCTGCACCAGGCTGGAAGATCTTCAGCTTGGCCATGTACCTGCTTTGGATTGACTGAGAAGTGCCCCTGACTGAGAGCAGCAGAAACGGGTAGAAGCTGGTGAAGTTCTTGCTCCAGTTCACTCAGCTCCTTCTCGACTTCTGATACTTTATGCATAACCTGCAGGTTCTCAATTTGCTTCTCAATTCGGTTCAGGTCTGCCTCGGTCATCAGTTCCCCAAATGGGCCCAAAATGGCATTGTGGGTGTGGGAGTAGTGCCATTCCTGAGGCTGGTAGTGCCCAGTTGACGTAAACTAAATCAGAGGTCAAAGGAGACCAATAGGACAAGAAAACAAAAAAGGGAAGGAGGGAGGGATTCCTTCAGCTTGAATTTCCTGGCATGAACACACGCTTCAGTGCAAATCCATGCTAACACACAGGATTTACATGGATTTAGTGGTGCAATGGCACTGCCTGATTACAAGCACAAAGCTTTCTAATGGAATTTTGAGTCAAAGAACAGAGAATACTTTGTTGAGTTAATTGGCAAATTATATGTTAACTAAACCAATACTGGTATACACTATAAGTGTTACAACATGTCAGTATTTGTATTTTAGGCACTTGACGCTGCAGATGTTTCACATCATTTGCTTAATGCCTCTTTAAAAGCCCTCTATTCTGTTTTCATGAGCCAGTGTTTAGTGTCGTTTAGCATCTACACAAAACTTCTACTACAGGGACGCTGAAACTGCAAACCATTGGAGTTACTCTTTAATAGATCATGATCTGCTTGCACCCTGCCAGCTCCTCCCTGAAAAAAAAAAAGATGTTGAAAAAAAAAGTTTGTTGTAATGATTAGATGGAGATGACTTTTTTTTATCCTCAATGCACACACATTTGTAGTACTGTTATTATGCTGTTTGTTTTATTGTTGTTATTAATAATGGTTGACTTGTAGTGTGAATGGGCCCGGCATCACACCACTGAATCAGCATGTAAGAACTTGGAACAGCAAAAAACCAGCCCACACTGTGAATCCATTAGTCAAGTGTGCCAAATGCTGTGATGGTTGTTGTAGCCAAGTATTCAATTCAATGCACTCCAACAGGTCTGTTATTAACTACGAGTACAAATATGGAAAAGAGACACGCAAAGAAATGCATAAAGAAGTGAATAAATAATTCAAAAATGTGAGCACAGGGAGACTGCCATTTCATGCAATTGAAAAAGTTTTCATGTGTTATTACCTTATGTGTTAACTTAGGTAAGGCATCACAACAAGTTTGATGTTTTTATGATTACAGTGCAACTAAACAAATAAAACACTGCATGTCAGCAGTGTCTTTGGGCTCAATCATTTAGGGGTATAAAATAACAATCCTTAGATTGCAATAAATTATTAATCAGTCAAATTTAATCAAGCATGTTACGTACTACTAGGGTCCTTCTCACATTACACAGGATTAGCAAATGTTCAGATTGTTCCGGTACAAATTACAAATTAATATCTTGTCTAAATACTCATAATATTACCACACAGTGCTGTGACTGTGCATCAATGTATGCTGACTGTAGTCCTTGAGAAGAATGTGACCACACTGAATGTTTAACATTAAACTAGCAGCTTGACAGAAAAGCCAACACACAGAGCAAAAGTAATCTCATGCAAAAATTAAACATGCATTCACACAACGCCAGTGTTCAAAGCATAAATGCTATAAAACATGGATGTAGCTTCCGAGTAGGATAAAGGAAGTGTCTTAAACCTGCATTCTATCTGAAGGCCACCAGATGGTGATGGCTGTGGTTGCAAAAAGACTTCCGGTCCTATAGAAGTCTATGTGAAGCTGGCTATCTAACTTGACCTCTGTAAAACACTGTCCTGCTGAGTTTAAGGGCCCGGTCACTGATTTTGGGTCATTTCGAATAAAAAATTAAGTCAAACGTTTCAAAATGTCGGATTATCTGTGGTAATGACTTCTTAGCCAACGAGTGTGTGGTTTCACAATCAGACCCGCATCTCCTCATCACATCTGTTTTTTTTGCAACCAAGATGGCAATGGCGAAAACGTTGATCTCGAGGCTTTAAAACGGGACTTCAGAAACCAGTGGGTGACGTCACGGTAGCTATGTCCATCTTTTATACTGTCTATGGTTCAAAATCACAAATTTCCACACTCAAATCCAAGCACCAGCTATCCCCTTTGCTTTGCTCATTATTTAAATCTGAAGTCATATAAAATCATTTTTACTGTACATTTTTAAATTCATAGGACCACAAATGGGATAGCTAACAAAACGTAGCCATTGTGCCTACCTTGCGCTTGTGCTCTTCTTCCTCTTGCATTTTGACCTGAAGCTTGCGCACCATCACCTGCCTTTTCCATTCAGGGATGGCTTTCCCCTGTTCATCATGAGTGGGCACTAGAGCCTCAACATCTGTGAGGCTGGTTTTCCGCCCTGAATCCGCTTTTGCTGTGCCTCCACCACTGTTCCCATTGATCACAGAGTTGGAGGACAGCTGCTCGTAGCTCCCAGAGGTTGACATGGTCCTGGCAGATCCGGAGCCAGTGGGGCTGGGGCTGGGGCTGGGGCTCGGAGTGGTAGGTGGTGGGGTCACTGGTGCACTGGATGGTGGAGGGGATGCCGGTTTGGCTGGTGGGCTAGATGATCGACTCTCTGGAGATGTGGTGTTTTCCTGGAGGGAAATAAAGACGCAGATGGAAAAAAAAAACAGGAGGAGTCGCAAAAATGTTAAAACATACGGCTAGAAGGTAGTATTGCTATCAAAGTAAGAGTTTAAAATTGGTAGTTAACAAGAACATGAGTGAGTTTTTGTCTTTTATGAATCAGGCCAGCATGTGTTTGCATTTATATGTAATTGATTTAAAATAGACAAAGTGACATTAAATCCACAGGTAATGGTAAAAACTGTGGGTTAAATTTCAGAATTATCCATTCTGTATGAGTCACTGTCTGTAGCTGACGAAGCTAGGTGACCTACATTGTTGCCTGTGGGCCCGCTGTTGGAAAACACAGTGGTGTAGCCTTTACTGTGAGGTGTGGGCTTGAGGCTCTTCCCTGCCTTGATCTCTGCCAGCAGCTCCGAGTTGTCGCCGGTGGGGGACATCATGTTGAAAGATTTTGTGCCTGCAGACAAAAGGATGGAGCAGACAAGTGAAACCAGGTAGAAAGATTGAACAGAGAGAGATGGATACAGACAGAGTGAGAGAGATACACTGATGAGGAGAAGAAGGGGTTGTGTGGCATTTCACTGTTAAATATTTTATCCAGTCAGCGAGGTAACAATGCTGACCTGGAGCATGTTGGACAATGATGGGAGGTCATAATGGTATTCTAAACCTCACTCATAGATAAGCTAGATAAGTTTCTTTTTAGATTTGATTACTCTGGTTGGCATCTGCCTTTATACCTGCTGGGGTTGAATGTTTGCTGGAGACATAAATCTCATTGGGCAACTGGTAAATCAGCCAACATCTGGAATGAGCCATGATTAAATGGGGAGGAGCAATTAAATATAATTTTGCCGCAGTCAACTCAAAGCATAGAGGTACACAGTCTCTTTCAGTGTCACCTGACCATTATATACACAGCTAAACTGCTGTTAAACATCCTAAAAAGTAAGTTAAAAATGTATACATTCAGCTTCCATTTACCATAATCCGCTAATTGTGAACCATATAACAACTTTAGGCACGCTTCAACTGTAAATTCGATTTTAATGCTATTGAAAATTAACTTCAATTTCACTTTTAAAGAAAAAATAAAATTCGTATTAAGTGTCAATCAGGCAGTATCAAAGTAGGCCACACTTTAGCAATCTTTGCTTGCTGATTTACGCAACAATTATACATATATATCAGCTTTTCAAGACACTAACACATGAATAACCAGAAAGTACTACATGCAAGCACCACTGCAGCGGTTGTTCTAGTTTTTGAGCAAGAAAACATTTAAGGTGTAAATTGAAAATGCTCAAATGATGACACGGTAGTGTACAACTAACAGTCACGCATATTTATTTTCCAGCATTTAAATGTAGTATATTTTAGACTAAATGCACAAAGAGCCACCTCACCTGTTTTAGCAAATGTTATTTTCCAGGAAAATAAATATCCTCAATCCTTCATTGTTTACTCATCCTCTATGTGCGGAATGGAAAAAAAAAAAAGTCCTTCATTAAAAGTGCTCCCTGTTGAGGAAACCGCAATGCTCCAGCCGGACACAAAGACTTGCTAGCGTGCCACCCCTCCTCACTCTCCCTGCTCTCCCTGTCTCTGTGTCTCTCTTGTGGGGAGGAGAGAACAGCTTTCCATTAAAGACCTATCATCACAGTTGGGGGAAATCTAAAGGAATCACCAGTAACTGGAAGTGACAGCAGGCATTGGCAAGCCAGCTAGGAATTAACACACACAAACACGCACACACACACACACACACACACACACACACATAAACACAAACACACACACACACACACAGTCAGCCCTTTCAATCCTCGGCTTGTCAGTCCACATAGCTGGACCAAGATTCAGTTCAACAAACCTGATAAACAGTTTAAACATACATACATGCAGCTGCAGCTCACATTTTCTGGGTTACATAGAGAGAGAGAGAGAGAGAGAGAGAGAGAGAGAGAGAGAGAGGCTGGTGTGTGGCACCACTAAGCCTTTTACACTGTGCACTTGAACAGATTGAAACTGTGGCGTGTGTAAAGCTTGTGGATAAAAAAGAAAGGGCTGAACAGATCTCTGACACACCTATAACAACATGTGGCAGGTATTTAAATTCATTTTCAACAGTTCAATACATCACATGCGAGGTGAAAATCAAATTAAAATAACCTCAGTTAAAATGTAACTAGATCAGTCTCAAATAAGCATGATTAAAAAAAAAAAAAACTTTTGGCAATATAAACAGCAATACCGTTAAAAAAAAAAAAGAGGATTGAAGTGGGTGTGCTTACAACTTTTTGAATACAGCTTCAAATGTATGTTTTTGAGTCAAAGGAGTCTTTGCTAACACAATTGTATTTAGCCTGGGGATGTGGAATCTGCGAGTGTGGGTGTAACAGAGGGTGGAGGTGTGAGAGTTGGAGAACATTTGACGAACAGACTCACACAGTGGGCAAACAGTGTGACATGTGTCTACAGTGTGTTGCTACATCTGTTAAGGTCAGTTGTGTCCTATAATATAAAAAATAGGATCCTTTGCACCATTAGAAACAGAAAACAACAGGGAGCTTCCAGTCATCTACAGTGCTGCACAATCCTCTTCAATCAACCACCTGGTTTGTTGTTCCCAAGATGTATAGAAGGCTTTTAATTTTATGGCCTGTTTATCACCTGGTAACTAAAATGTGTGCAGTACAATATAAAAAGTAAGCTCCTATTTCATTTGGTTATCAATAGAAGAACAACAGAACAATAAAGAACTCGTAACCATCTCCATTGTTGCAGCAGCAACATTTCCAATGAGCCACCCGTTTTGCTGCTGTCGTCTGAACAAGTGTCTGAGCTGTAAATTCATCTTGAGCTCTCAGTTGTGTTTGTGGTGTTTAATTTTATGACCACTAAACAACCTGTTTATTACCTGTTTAACACTGTAACACAACTCATGCCATTAGCGAGCACACATTACTCATTTATTATTATCCTACAATTAGACAGCAGAAGGAGGATAAACAGATGAGACAGTTGGATAATTGCTGAACAAAGCATAAAAATAAAATAAAGACAGTAAAAAGGTGTAATTAAAATTGTAAAGTTTTAGTGGTATTTTTCACTAATGCTGTAGCTATAATGTACTTTAATGGAGCATTCACTTAAAGCTTTGTTTGAGGTAACAAAATGCTTAGCGTGTTGTACTTGTTACAAAACATTTCTCACAAGAAATTTGATTCTGAAATTGACTTTCCTTTTATTCTGTGTCCTATGTTGCTGTTTCACTGATTAGGAAATTTTTTTTTTTAAATGTTGCTTTAACTGGAATATAGTCACACCACACTACTACTACTAATACTAGTCCTCACTGTATTACACATAAAAGCCTTACGGCATTGGGTAAAAGTACATAAATAATAAAAATATTCAATATATTCAAGAAACAAATTATTTATGAAGAAAGAATTATTAACATAACTGCTTTATATTAAAAACCTACAGTTTCTACAGTGACACAGAGGCCAATCTAAAGAATTAAACAGGGCACTGAGGATTATACAAAAAAAACCAAAACAAAAAAGATTAAGGCACAGTTTTGAAGAATTGTTTGGATAATCATTCTAACATTGCCTTTGTAACTAGTAATCATGGTGGTGTTGTACTTTGTAATAAACTTCCCACAGTTCACTTTTTAAAGGGTGATATAACAGCTACTTATTTCAAGTGTTGTTGTTTTGTATGTCTAGCAATGCTGAATGTTATTTTATCTACACAGTACTATTATTCTGAATAAAGGGATTTTTCTACAGTAAAAAACATCGGTTCCTGTCATTGTTTTGTATTATGTACAGATAACCCCACACTGACTTTTTTAAAAACATTTTTGCTTTGATAAATTGGATACATATAGGTTGACTGAATATCTCATGTAAATTAGCAACAAAAAGTGGCAAATTATTTACATTAATAGCTATGGACAGCTTAAAATGCTCTAGACAAATATTATAAAATGTCATGCAAGCATAAAGAACAACTGTGAACCCTAAACGTATCTAACAGGATGAACTGATTTAGTTTGTAGGCAGTTGATTTGCAGTCTGTACTTACTCTTCATCTGTCTAAGTGCCCCTCCCTCTGCCTGAGAGGCAGAGATGTCTCCGCCTTGACGGAGCATACCGTGGCAGGCAAGAAGAGGGAAAAAACAAAAGAAACAAAACAGAGAGAAATGGATGGAGAGCGAGCAGGTAAAATAAAGAACATGTAAACAGAAACGTATTAAAGGATTCATTTTCAGAATAATGACCGGGCAATATTAGCAGAAGAGTAACGTCGGATTGAAAATGACAATTTTTAACGAAACGATATTAATGTATTTATAATTACAAGAGAAAAAAAAAATTGTACCTCGTCACTCTTCGTGTAATATCTTTATCAGATAAAATCGATACCTGCCAATGATTAAGGAGATTCTTTAAGCAAGGGACAAGATTTTTGGTCAGTCTCTAATTTGCTTTTGTAGTCCACTTGTAGTTCTGTTGATCAATCATGTAAGTACAGTGGTGTGAAAAAGTATTTGCCCCCTTCCTGATTTCTTAGTTTTTTGCATATGTGTCACACTTACATGTTTCAGATCATCACACAAATTTTAATATTAGACAAAGATAATATGTGTAAATACAAAATGCAGTTTTTAAATGATGATTTCTTTTATTAAGGGAAAAAGTTATCCAAACCTACCTGGCCCTGTGTGAAAAAGTAATTAGTCTCTAAACCTAATAACCGGTTGTTCCACCCTTGGCAGCAAGAACTGCAATTAAGCATTTGCAATAACTGGAAATGAGCCTTTCACATCACTGTGGAGGAATTTTGTCCCACTCTTCTTTGCAGAATTGTTTTAATTCAGCCACATTGGAGGGTTTTCGAGCATGAATGGCCCGTTTATGGTCATGTCAAAGCATCTCAATTAGATTTAAGTCCAGACTTTGACTAGGCCCATCCAAAACCTTCATTTTAGTTTATTTTGAGCCATTCAGAGGTGGACTTGCTGGTGTGTTTTGGATCATTGTCCTGCTGTATAACCCAAGTGCTCTTGTGCTTCAGGGCATGAACGTTCTCCTTCAGGATTTTCTGGTAGAGAGCAGAATTCATGGGTCCATCAATTACGGCAAGTCGTCCAAGTCCTGAAGCAGCGAAGCAGCCCCAGGAATTTTGGCCCACTCTTCTTTGCAGAATTGTTTTAATTCAGCCACATTGGAGGGTTTTCCAGCATGAACAGCCCGTTTAAGGTCATGCCAAAACATCTCAATTGGATTTAAATCTGGACTTTGACTAGGCCACTCCAAAACCTTCATTTTGTTTTTTGATTTTTTTTTTTGGAGCCATTCAGAGGTGGACTTGCTGGTGTATTTCTAATCATTGTCCTGCTGCATAACCAAGCCACAAACTGATGGCTGGACGTTCTCACGTTTTCTGGTAGAGAGCAGAATTCGTGGTTCCATCAATTACGGCAAGTCGTTCAGGTCCTGAAGCAGCAAAGCAGCCCCAGACCATCACACTACCACCACCATGTTTGACTGTTGCTATGATGTTCTTTTCATGAAATGCTATGTTAGTTTGACACCAGATGTAATGGGACTCAGACCTTCCAAAAAGTTCAGCTTTTGTCTCGTCAGTTGAGAGAATATTTTCCCAAAAGTCTTTGTGTTCTTTTTGGTCAGCAGTGGTTTTCTCCTTGGAACTCTCCCATGGATGCCGTTTTTGCCCAGTCTCTTTCTTATTGTTGAATCATGAACTCTGACCTTAACTGAGACAAGTGAGGCCTACAGGTCTTTAGATGTTGTTCTGGGTTCTTTTGTGACCTCCTGGATGAGTTGTCGATGTGCTCTTGGGAGTAATTTTGCAGGTGTCAAT
>VUQS01058014.1:0-18047 GCA_015108495.1 Heterochromis multidens | reverse complement strand
AGCATATTAAATATTAAATATGAAATAGTGCCCTTGGTTGACTTTCCTGCCATCTGACAGGCTGACTCTTGCTAAGAGACAAAAGTAAAACACTCAGCCAATCCAGGTGCAATAACTCCTTTCTGCACTGTGTTAGGCTCAAGATGTATTTGCTTTTCTGTCTAATAGAAACCTCTTTCACATGTCTACTTTTTAAGATCACACATGTTGACAGTCATGCAGCTAGTGATCAGGTGTGTGAAGGTGTGAAATTTGTTTCTCTAAGATTGTCGTTTTCTTAATTATTCACATAATTACTTCCATCACTTTTGCATGTACAGTGTTCAACATCATGGATGCATTCAAGGAGACAACGATGTGTGCTATTATTGGCATTTTTACTCTTCACCATGCCTTAATTTTCCCTGTGAAGGCCATATAGAACAGTTAAATAAGACTACTCCTAAGAACGTCATACACAGACAAACTTGCAATAAATATAAATATGGACTTACCAATAAAAACAGCAGCAAACCTAAACAGTGATGAGAAAAAACAACTTAGTAGGAATATGAATGAAAATGTAGTACTCAGTGACAGCTTTATTAGGAATAGAGCTGTGTTGAGTTTCCCTTTGCTCTCCAGCAGCCTCAGTTCTTGGATGGATGTTGGAAACCTTCCAAAAAGATTCTTCTCCATGTTGACATGATTGTATCACATTAATTTCTGCAGATTTATCAGCTTCACATTCTTCCTGCCAGTCTCCTATTCTGCTACACCCTGGGAGTGGCCCTGAAGTCCACTGAAATCACTGTTGTGTTCATTAAACCAGTTTGGGATTACTTTTACTTCATTGAATGCTACATCATTGTGCTGGAATTAACCACTAGTAATGGCCATAAAGTGAAGCAATTGGTCAGCAACAACACTCAACAACTAATGTCTGGTCATTCTCCCCTGAGTTCTCTCATCAACAAAATGTTTCCCTCTGTAGAACACTTTATGGTAGACCCAGCTGTGGTAAGGATCCAAGAAGATACACAATTTCAGTTCCTGTGATCACATTTTTCCACACTTTTGACATTTGAGATGAACATTTATTGAAGCTTCTGACCTGTATCTGACTATGTATTGCACCGCAATGGCACAACCTATATGTATAAGCTATTGTACAGTTGTCAGTTGTTCCTATTGAAATGCTTAGGCCTCAGCCACACAGACCCAGAGACCTGTTGGCAACCCTCTGGCAACCTCTGGTCATGAGAGAAAAATGTGTATTCCCTGACCAGTTGGCAAGTGGTTGCAGGAGGTTGCTAGCTGTAGCTGGGTGAAATTGGGCACAAAGAGGGTGCTACACCAAAAACCCCCTAGCAGTTGACTATAATTTGCATGGAAGATGCTGACTTGTGTGCAATCACCAACTAACAGGATGACACGGAGAAAGCTTCTTTAAACTGAAGTTGTGCCTTTCTGCGGAAACCAACACTTTTCAGAAGGTGCAACTTTTACTTTGAAGGCAAACAGTCTCAGTTTCTGGTTTGCATCACACTATTCACAGTTTCACTACTGCTTAGCGACTAGTTTGTGTGTGTTTGCAGACAAGTCCACATCTTCCATACATGCTACTGGCGACCATGACAAACTGCTAACGACCAAAGGAATTGTAAGGAGTTTTTCAGTGCAACACCGTATATCTCTTTTGGACCAATTTCACCTAGCAACAGCAAGCAACCCCGCGTAACCACTCATCAACCGGTCAAGGAATACACGTCTTTCCCTAGTGACCAGATGGTTACCAGCCGGTCTCTATGCTTGTGGGACTGTGGCCTTAGTGACTGTATATACATATGGAAATAGCCTACCAAAAAAATCACTGCACAACATAAAAACAGCTTCTGTACACAGGCTGATACTTACCTTAAAATACTTATTAGTTGTTATTGGTTGGCCACCCTTACTCAACAGCAACAACAGCCGATTGCTGATTTGTGCACATATGCATGCTTGTTGCAATGAATACAAAATCATTGACTTGCGATTGTTTTTGTTTAACCAGCAAGCTGAGAGTTTTAATAGAGAAACATGGCACACAAAGAATAACAAATTTGTGGGAGAATTCCACAACAGCTAACTGCTGATTTAGAGTTATGCTGTGAGTCTTTGTAGAGCCTACAACGTAACCTACATAAGTGGCCAATGTCACTGCCAGCATTTATGGTTGTGTGTGGTGCATTATGTGCTAATTAGCTTGTTATCATGTCTCGGTGTTTTTTTACGTGCGGTGCCAGCCATGATAGAAACTAATAAAATGCCGGGACTTATTTCCCTCCTGGGTCCCCACTCTTTGTTGTGGCCAATTTTCTTCAAAGGCAAACATATTTGTCCTCTCTCACATCCATTCCCACAGTTTCGTCAATCTCCTAATCACAGTACTTGTGGGCTGTGTCAACACGACATGTAGTTAACTTTCTGGAAAGGTGCATGTCAGGTTACGGCATAGGTTATGCATAGGTTACATCGTAGGGTTTCAGAGGGGTTATGACGGACCTCCAGCATAGATTTCCCACTGAAGCACAAGTCCCTATTGAGACACTGGTAGAAGTCAAACTTTCAGGGGGGAAAAAGCTTTTTGAAACCTGATTTGTTAGTTTTTATCACATTTAGTCATTCTATACATGCAGTTTTTATGTCCTAGTGACCAATGAAATTAAAGTTTATTTGTTTCAACATAACTGCCCAAATGGGTGCCCAGAGGTGTTTCAACATGCAGAGTGGTGAGACTTTCTTCAGGAAGGACTTTGAATGAAATAAGACAAAGCAATGAGCTCAACAAAATACTGTGATCAGAATCCTAGTGAAACCTAACCAAAATCATTTCTAAGAACCAATCAAAGACATTTACTCGCAGTCAAACATCATTGCTGGTTTACTGATATATATATATATATATATATATATTTATTCTTTTTAGAATTACCCAGATGTGTTTGTCCAGTGTCATCATACTACCCCTGAAGACACTGCTATTTCCTGAGGTTATTGGGACACTGTGGTATTATGCCCAGCCATTGTGGTGACAAACACCTTCACAGGCATTATTACATCAGCTGCTAATTTGAGCCAACTGATCTTACTGGTTGAACTGGGTTTTTCTGCCATGGCTAATGAGGCTGGAAAAAATATCCAGATAAGGTCTTAGCTAAGGAGTGGGTTAACTGTCTCCCCTGCTAATTTGGGGCCTGAAAAAAAAAAGAAAATTTTTTTTAGTCTCACTGGAGTTAGTGCGTGGTATTGTCACCCTGGCAACCATAATAATCCAGTAAAGAAAGCCCTTGGGGGCAATTGTGGCATATTGTGGCAGATGCCAACAGCCATAAAGCACTCTGCTGTCAGAAAGACCAAGGCCAATCTGTTCTTTCTTTCTTTCTTTCTTTCTTTCTAAGAAGAAGAAGAAGAAGAGTCCATTTATTCCATATTTTCTACCTCCCCCATATTGTTTTCCTCCTCGCTTCTCTCTTTCTCTCCCTCCATCCCTCATCTCACTTTGTATCAGTCAGTAGTGTTTGAGGATTGTAGCCGCTGTGTCACATGCGTTAGTTTTGATTTATGTTGATATTGAAAATAACTGGATTGGTGTCCTTGAACAAAACGAAAAGCCCGGGCAGATGGAAGTAGGAGAAGACGAGGTAGCGGTGGGCTGGATGTGGAGTAAAAGGAGGTGAATCTAGAGAAAGAAGTAAAATAAATAAAGAGGTGGACCATGCACTCACTCTCCTCTCTCTGTCACGCCACACATTAATTTCAGTCCCAGACGATCGCCATCAAATTACATCTAATAGCTGAGAATTACACAGAATGGACCTTAATTACCTGTAATTTACCCCCCAAAATCTTAATTCCCCTCTGCCACCCGTCACGTAAATAAATGCCACATCTAATTTGCTTGTTTTGGGGACCACACAGTGCATGGTGATGGATATGAGAAGCCTTTGAATCAGTTCAAGGTAATTTGATTCTGGAGGAGCCCGCTGCATTTTTAATGTCCTGAACTCAGCCAGGCATGAAATAATGCTTTTTTTTTCCAACAGAAATCAGAAGTGCCATATTTGATATGGCCACAGCACTTAAGCTTTGAAAAATGTTGTCTTTTCCACAAAATAAGTTATGTTTATGTAAAGAGCATCTTAATACTGCCAGAAAAAAAAAAAATACTGACCTCAGGTGATTTAGCTTCTCCGCTTGCTGAAGGACTTTGTACTACATGTGTACAAGCACACAAAGGAAAGGGGGCGAATCCATGTGTTTTTGAAAGGATTAACAAATAATACCATATAAAACGTTCTCCTCTATGAATATAACTAGACCTACTTAGTGACAAGTACACAACAGAGAAATAGTCAGCAGCCTCTAGTGACTGTCTCCACCCATGGTTGGACTCGGACTCCACTGTTTGGGAGAGCAATTAGCAATGGTAGCCCTGCGGCCTTGGTGAGTTTGGCAAAGTAGTGGATGAATCAGTTCTCCACCTGCTGCGGGTTCTAGTTAGAGTGGCCCTCCAGGTCACAGTAGAGCTCCACATCAGAAAAAGACCACTCTCTCTATCTACAATCCAAGATGGTAGAGCTGGAGTCCAGCCCACCATGGAACAAGAGACTCTGGAGAGCTACACCAGTGTCGTCAGCCTGTTGGTAGGGAAACAGCAGAGATAGGAAGGGCCAGGGCTAGCTGGTGAGCAGTGACCAAACTTTCAAAGAGGGCAAGGAAATTGTCCACTAGTAAATCAGTTGTGGATAGTAATGATTTCTTGGGTGGATGAAAAAAAATAAAAACAGATAATGCTAGAATGAGTTGGGAGCTATAGTTTGAGAAATGAATACTACCAGAATGCACTCAAGCAACAAAAGTGTACAATGCCTCTATAGGAATATTGTCATGATCCATTAGCAGCATGCTGTCGTTGGAGCTGATGTAGGTGGCAAACTTTTACTACATAAAAATACAGTACCTTTGCATTTAATGTATAACAATACATCATATTTCATTAAGTGATCAAGCCCTGATATATGCTGTTCTCATGCTCTGTGTGACTCCTCATTTTCATTAAATCGTGCAAAGGTAGCAGGAGCCATAGAACTATAGTAGAGTTTTCAGTGGGAAATACTTTAGGTTGAAATAAACTGTAATTAATCCTTTAATGTCTTTTAGAAAAAAGGACAAAGATACAGAATAGTAACAGTCATAGTTCCAAAGGAACAACCAGGAATATGATTCCACGAAGCTCATCTTTTGTTGCGGCACTTTTCCGTCTTCCTTCTACCCATGCTGGAGACAAAAGTACACACTCACTCATCACCATCATCTGCCTCTCTCTCCTGCTGAGTCTGTGTGTGTGTGTGTCTATGCATGTGTGAGAGATGGCATTGTAGCAGGAGTTTCTTGTGAAGTTGTTTTTTAAATCATATTTGATTTCATGCATAATTAGCTTGGCCATCAGCAGCCGCCAGGCCACATGCTGGGTGTTTACACACACACCTACACACACACACACACACACACACACACACACACACACACACACACACAATATACAGCTCAGGTTGGTCTGAATGTGTTGATAAAGGAGAATATACATTTCTGCCTTAGTAGCAAGTGAAAGGAACACTGCTCACTTTACCTGTGTATGTGTGAGCATGTGTGGTTGTGTATGAAGCCTGCAGGCAGCCTCCAATTTGCCGACAGGGTGAGAGAGACGAAGAAAAAAAAGAGAGAGAGGAGTCCTCTTTGCTTTGCTGGAGACTCACTCGCAGTCGGATTAAAAACTTAATTATGTTTTAAAATGATATTTTAATTAAATATGGAGGGAAGCTGAAATGGATTGGCACCAAAATAATTAATCAAACATCAAAAAAGAAAAGAAAAAAAAAACTGAGCGGCGTCTTTCTGCTTTGGCCAGCAGAAAATAAAGTCAGCAGGCCTGTTAGCTCGGCTGAACATTCATTTAATTTTGCTCTCTCTGTTTCCTTTTTTCCCCTCCCTGCCCCGTACACTCTAGTAGATTCTTTGCATTCCCACAGTGCATTTATGATCATAACTTACAGATTTAATTAACTATCAAATTGCTAATGAATAATCATTGGAGTCCATGTGATCGCATGCCTTCAGTGTCTAATATCAGAACACAAACTGAGCTGCAAGTGAACAGGCTTGTTGCTGCTGGTAAAATTTACTGCTTCACTTTAAAGCTTCAGTAATTCAACTACTGGACATATGATCAACTTTTAAATCCGATGTGGTTAATTTGTTACCACATTACTGTCCTAATTGAGTTATATCCATCTAAAGAAGTTCATTCTTCTTTTAGTGTGGTGTCTCTGTGCTGTTTGTTACTGAACAGGTGACATACAATTTTTAGCACAGAGAATGATTCAGGTAGGAAATATGCCACAAAATCAAACATTAAATTCAGCAAAAAAAACCCCAAAACACTGAGATGCAGAATTCGGCACTCCATACGTTGACATTGCAAAGAAACATTTGACTGATTTTCAATATAAAAGCTATAGACACACTATTGAGAACAACTGTAGTGTCACAGCAGCATATTACTAAAATATTTTGGTTGGTAGTAGGGAAGTTTCTGTCAAGTAGTTTCCTACTCATATAAAGGGGAGAGAAAATCAAACTGATTAGTTTGAAAGTAAGAAAACATTCAGAAACAGTCTAAATTGAGGATGGTCTAATGGCTGAGGCTGAACCTTGTCTGTACAAATATTTCATGTGTACTTAAGATAATTTTGAAATTATGAATCACATTTGCCAGTAACTAAATCACATTTTATATGTTTCTGAAATGTGTGGCACTTTACACACATTCTTACAGGTTAACATCCAGATACCTGTACTGAATGTGAATATGCATTGCTCTGGCCAAAGGGCTATACAGCCTACATACTGTACAACATTTCTACATCCAAGTACTGCAGAACTGCACAGGTCTTGCGTGGCTATCATTCATCTTACCTTGCTTATTTACAATTTCCTGCCTCAGAGAGAGAGGGGTTCTGCTGTCAGTCTGGCTGCAGCCCCAGCTAGTGGTAGGTGGGTGTGTAACATCTTGGAACCAACAGTTAACTGGAGTTGTACACTGATAAAATATGAACAGTTAGTCTGATTGTCTAGGTGACTTTTAAGGTACATCCCTTATTTGTGGTGTGATATATAAAGTGTTAACAAAAAGTTAAATCAAGTCATCATGGTAGTATTTACCTGTTTTTGGAGTAAATGTGTCATGTATTTAAATCTGAAAGAATTTAAATAACACATGCATTTTAATCAAAGAAGGATAATTAAAAATAAACTTTACTCTGTTTGTGAGTATCTGTTTTTTGTAAACCATAACTGTATTCTCCTCACCTGTGTTATATTCCCTTCATACATCACCATTTCCCTCTTCTATTTCCTTGGCTTTCCCCCTTTGTCGTTCTCCCGTCTCTCTCCTTTTTAACATTGCACTTTTCTTCTGCCTCATTCTCAAACAGTTTGGGGGCTGATGGAGGGATGGAGTGAAGGTGCGATGTGTGGATGAGAGGAGAGAGGGAGATGATAGAAGCAATCAATATTTCTAGCATTCTAATTAAAGCCTCTTGGTGGAATAAATCCATGTAATTATCAGTAAATGAAATACAAGGTCACTCTACCTGATGGAGGGATGGATGGAGGATGATGGAGGGATGGATGAAGCAAAAAAATAACAGGCATGCATGCATGTTTGGATGTGTGGATTCTGCTGACAGTGGGTTATAATTTCATATTTCCATTCTTTGATTTGTTTGGAGATGTGCAGACCCATAACACGTGCGCACACACTTTTTTAGTAGTTAATACGGTAACACTTTATAATACGGCCCACTAATAAGGGGATAATTCCCCTGTAATTAAATGGATAAACAAAACAACATTTCCCCATCTTACATCGTAAGTACGCTGTACTTTTTGGGGCGCAGGCCGTATAAGGGAGTGGCTTAACCTTGCCTAACTTCCAGGTACTTTACAGGAAAGGAGACAAAAATTATACTGTACGGCATAATTAATTTTAAGTAGTGTGTAATTACCTGGTAATTTTGCAGAAAAACAATATTTCCCCATCCTATATTGTAAGTATGCTGTCCTTTTTGGGGTGCAGGCCAGATTATGCACTGACTTAACCTTGCCTTTTTGCTTTTTTATTTTTTTTTACATCATTTAATATTCATTATGCTGATGTGCAAGATGGATTTTCTATTATTAAATTGTCCTTTTTTACTTATGCTGTACTTAAAATTACTTACAGTATAATTTGTGTTTTTTTTCCTGAAAAATATCCAGAAGTTGGGCAAGATTAAGCCACTCCATAATACGGCCCGCACCCCGAAAAGTACAGCGTACTCACAATGTAAGATGGGGAAATGTTTGTTTCTCTGCTAAATTGCCAGGAAATTATGCAGTACTTAAAATTACTTATACAGCACTACTTAAATTTGCTTACAGTATAATTATTTCTTTGTTTCCTGTGAAAACCTGACTTGTTACCCCCTTATTCTAGTGTAAATATAATTACAGTGTAATTTCAAATAAAATACATTGAAATACCATTTAATTACAAGGGAATTGTGCCCTTAGTCGCAGGCCGTATTATAAAGTGTTACCCATAATACTAATGATGATAAGCAATAAAGTACTACGCTCACTTATATTAATCAAAATCTACACCTCACCTCACATCAGAACAAGCTCTAACTTTATGCCTCTCTTTACAGAAGTAAAAATGTACCTGCTTGTCAAAATGCTCTACTCTCCAAAAGTGTCCTTACTTTATGATTGTTCTCACCTTTAAATGTCTTCATCTCTCCAAAATGTCTTCTGCCGATCTAAAAATGTTGTCAGTTCTAAAAAAAAAAAACCTCTTCATTTTTCTAAAATGTTCTCACTTGTCAAGAAGCTCCACACTCCAAAAAAGCCCCAATTGTCTTATACTGTCCTCACCTTTAAAAAAAAAAAAAAAAGTCAGACTTTCTGAAGGTTTCTGTGAATGTACTCACTTCCCAAAATGCTGCAATCTCCAAATTATTTTTTTCCAAATGCCTTTTCTAAAACTTTCCTCTTACTTAAAAAATGTATTACCAAAACATCCTGACTCATAGTTTTCTTTCTTGCCTCCCTTTTTATTCGCTTGTATACATATTTGCAGCAAACAGGCATAGATGCAGTAGAGTCTTACCTGAAACAGTCTGGGACATTTTGAGTTATTTATCACTGGAATAGGGTTGTGTGTGTGTGTGTGTGTGTGTGTGGATGGACTATGCACAATTTAAAAACAAATTTGTATTTTAAAGGAAAATCATCCAGCCTTCCACCTTCTCTGTAGTGTTACGATGATACTCGCATGAATTAACAGAGACGAAGATAAACACTAAATAAACACTAAATAAATGACTAAATAAACACACTGCTGGAGACTTTAGATGTTTTCTGTCCCCCTCTCCACCACCCTCCCCCCTTCTTTTGCTTTGCTCACCCACCCTGTCACTCCCTCCCATCTCTACCTAACAGCTACCAGTTTACCTTTATTTTTTATAATTTATTTTACAAATCTTCCATATTGTTTATCTAATGTAAATGATCTCTTCTCTCAGTGTGTGTGTACTTCTTCTGATGTCAAAAATTGTTTTAAACAGTCACAACTTTATTTTGGTCAAAAAAACAAATCTGTATCAAGTAAATGTTTAATGTATGGTTAAAACTTAGTTTGATGTGAGGGTATTGCTGCTAAACAAGCAGTGGTTATGGTTTTCTCAGGAAGTGACTGTTAATCATTGCAGTGTCCTCTAAAGTGATGAAAACACACGCGCGCGCGTGTGTGTGTGTGAGAGAGCGAGCAGGGATTGAGAGATGTTATTGATTTTTTTTAGGTGATCATCAATTTTTTCTCAGTTCTCTGTTTGGGGTGGTTGACATGTTTTTCTTAATGGTGTTTTAGGTCTGCATCACTACAGCATGCTGGGAGATCAGCTAATTTAGCACAGAGATGTGTCAGAGACCTCTGTGTTTGTGTGTTTAAAATTCTGAACTGATTTATGAAATAAGTCAGCAATCTGGTGTACAAAATGTACAGTATGTCACTTCAGGAACAGAGAAAGAATGACTGTTAAAGTCCCTTGAGCACAGTCTTTGAACTTCTTCAGATGAGACAGGAAGAAGATTGGAATGCTGAAGTGTTAACTTGCATTAATATGTGTAAATAAGCACACTGTGGAGCGATGCAGTTGAAAAGAATATCAGCTAAAGATAGCCAGCTCCATATAACAATTATGAGGTGATCCCTGAAAGATCGAGTCCAAACTTAAGTCAAAATCAGGTTATATCTAAAGGTAATCCAGTGATGCTAGAGAAAGCATAGTAGAACACACAAAAAACAACAACTGCAATTTAACAACTGGGATGCAATTTGGTAACCTCACAACATTCATCATCTTGAGGCAGCTGGAAACATCATCAGTGATGTTTCCTGGGGTTGCTGTACGTTTCAAGCTTTTCAGCATCAGACAACCTAATGTATGTGACCTGGCTCAGGTTTTTCAAGCCAGTTAGTCCTTCACCACACATAGTTCTCTTATCCTGCTCCACTGCCACCTTACTTTGGTAACCAGCTTTGATGGCTCTGTACTTACTGGTCCCAGTCTTGCCCAGCATATCCTTTCAGACAGAGTGGCCAGCAAACATACTGAATCCCAGCTTAATGGGCTTCCAGCTCGCTTAGCGCCCTTTCCTTCTGCATTCTTTCACCTCCTCCTGTAGTTCCAGCAGGAGGAATGTGCTGAAAGGAACCTTGCAATGTCTATCTGAACACATTTCTTCTGGGTCTGGGGTTCTCATGGTTGGATTCTTCTAACCCCATCCTCTCGGGCATACTGAGGGTATTTTAACATAGTTATGATATGTAGCTACCTGTGTTATTGGTTGGGCTCTTGACCACTGCTGCAAGTTGCTGCCTCTCCCAGTTAACACAGCTCTGTTTTAAGTAGTCAACCAGTCTGTTTCTCTTTGTCACTGCTCATCACTTTTGACATATGTTAAAGCTTTTCTTGTTTGACCTGTTAGGGAGTTAGCTGACAAGGTCCAAACATTAAGAGAACAACAACAGCGTTTCAAGAAAGATAAACTACTTTTTCTCTCCATATCAGTGTCTTTATACAGTTGCAGGCCAAATGCAACTTTAAAGTGTTTGAAAACGATCTTGATTTCTATAGAAATTCTCCTCTAATATCAAATATGTCTGAGAATCAGGAGTCAGATTTTTTTCTTTTAATCTGTTGCATAAAAACAGGGGATGACATTTTGGAGCTTTGAGGTAGGAAGCTGGTTTGAGATGAAGATATTTGGCAGGCGGTGGAGCCGGGGGCAGGTGTTACAGCAGCTCCTATTAATACAGCTAATTAACATTAGTGAATATTATAATTAACACGCAAACTAATTAGGAAATAATTAACCAACATTAAAAAAATCCAATCTTAATCAGAAAGAGTGTGAGATGAGTTCTAGGTGGTATGATAGAAACAAAAGACAGAGGTCTTAGTGGGGATTAGAGGGCGTACAGGTGCTGGAGTGGATCAGTGAGGTTTGCCATCTGTGATATGCACTGAAAGCTGACAGATTGTTGTCACACTTTAGTGTTTTTTACAACCAAAATCTTTAAAAAAAAACTGTTAAGCGTTAGTGTTGAGTGTTAAGCAAAGGCTAGTGGATATTTACTTAAGCCCTTAAGATTTAAAGTGGTCTTAAGTTAACATTAAAATAAATAAATAGCACCAACATTCAGTTAGTAACCGCTCCACAACTGTGAGGTCCATGTTCACTATAAATCTACATTTTTACTTAGGCCTTTAAAAAACACTCAACAAACAAGCGTGAGTAATGTAACACAAATGATGCTTTTCTAGTTAGTTCTGTTTGTGTGTGTGTGTTAGGTTAGTTTAAGTCTAACCAGTGAGAAGTCTTTTGTAAGCTGATGAATAGATACTTATTAATAAATACTAAGTCTGAAAATATTTAAATATTTAACTCAAGGATGTCAATGTTACCTTCACCTTTCTGAAAATGACCAATCAGAATATCAGCCCAACCTAAAAGACTTTCAAATGACAGGGCATAGTTGTGGTAGATGTGTAGCATGCTAGTTTTTTGGTTTTTTTTGGTTTGGTATTTTGGTTTGTTTCGCGTGGCTTTTGTTGTCAATGGCTTTGCATACACTCACCAGCCACTTTGTTAATCAAATATTCTTGTCATTTGAGTGTATACTCAGTATGTCGTATTATTTTTTGCCAGCACTAGAGCCATTAGCTTTCTTTTCCTCTTTCTGAGAACAGAATTGAATAGATAAGTGGAGGTATACCAGGCAGGAAGGGAGGTTGTAGAAGGCCAGTGGGAGAGGTTCAGGTGAGCTGAAGGTTTGTTTAGTTGATTTTAGCCTTAGATGAAATCCTCAGCAGAAACATCTGGACAGAACAGGCAGCCTGGAGTCAACACACTCCAACACAAATGCACTTCCCTTGCAGCTCTGTTTGGCAGATGTAGCTTGCTCTGGATTCACATACCCAACTTTTATTTTCTTTTGTTGCATTGTTTCAGTAGAAGCATAGCACTCATTTTATGTATAGTTTTATTTATAGTGGCTATTATTTTATGTAAAAAACACATTTTGATCAGTTTACACAGAAGCAGAATACAATATTTATAATATTTACATTAGATGTTGAGTTGATCTATGAGTTGCTGCTCATAGATCAACGTTTATAGATTATTTTTATCATCATTTTATGATGATATTGGTAATCAGAATTTATATATAGATTCTGAAACTCTAGACAAATTATCCTAATATTTTCTTATGTGATCACTGTTCTTATGGTCTGATAAGCTGTTGCTGCTGGCCTTTACGGCTGTGGAGTTGTGGCTCGATCCCTTATGAATGTGCATGTGTCCAAAGATGCTTCTGCTTGTGAGTGTGTTAGATGTGTGTGTGTGTGTGTGTGTGTGTGTGCAGGCACTACCAGCTGGATGCAGCTGTCTCATATCCATTATTGATTCTGTATCATTACCCACTCCTTTGCTCTATCAAGACAAAAACACCCTGTTAGTGGAATATCTCACCTCAGATATTGATCTGCAACACACACATGCACACACGCGTGCTGCAAGAAATTATCATCAAGTGTGGATTTAAAGGACAGATCCTGTTGAAATCTCATGGATTAAATTCCCCCTTCTCCCACTCACTGGTTTGGTTTCATTTGCCCTTTGTTGTTATTAATATGTCAACTTAATGTCCAGCACATTAGTAAAGACAATGGCAGTTTGATAAAATTCACATGTCATTTACTTCATACAAAACTACACAAAGTAGCATACAGATCTGTTTGCAGTTTTCAACTAACCAGACACAAAAACTACAATATCTTGCTACTGACCTTTTTTTTAAAGTTATAAAATAAAATCCCAAAAGACTGGAGTTTGTATCTCTTCTGGAACGTTTTAAATGTTTTGTTATCTTAAGGCAAAAAAAGTTAGGTTTACGAAAAGATGGTGATTTGCTCAAAATACAGCATTTTACAACATCAAATGACTACAATTTAGATTATCAAGGTGATGGGTTCCACCCAGTATAAAGCACACAAAACCAGCGCACAATTTACATGTCCTATAATCAGCCCCACTTTGTAAAGAACTTGACTTGTTATTGCAAACCCTGTTTATGTGGACAGCACAGACCCACTGTTGAAAGGGTTTGAATCTAGTCTATATGGTCACAAAATCTATAGGTATGGACCATGTGGCAAACTGACAGCTGAGAAAGATATTAATCACCTAAATAGTTAAAATACACTCACTTGTCACTTTGTTAGGTACAACTGTTTAACTGCTTGTTAAAGCAAATGTCAACCAATCACATGGAAGCAACTCAATTGGAAGCAACTCAAACTGCTGATCTGCTGTGATTTTCCCACACAGCCATCTGTAGAATTGTCCAAAAACGAGAAGATATCCAATGAGCAGTAGTTCCCTGGGCAAAAATGCCTTGTTGCTGCCAGAAGTCAGAGGAGAATGGCCAGACTGACTCAAGCTGATAGGAAGGCAACAGAATTAATAAGTCACTCATTATAACCCAGGCTGAATGCAAAACACATCTAACCTTGAAGTAGATGAGCCACAGCAGCAGAAGACCACACTGGGCGCCACTCCTGTCAGCTAAGAATAGGAAAGTGAGGCTACAGTTTGCACAGGATTACCGAAATTGGACAGTAAAATATTGGAAGAACGTTGCCTGGTCTAATGAGTCTTGATTTCTGCTGCAGCTTTCAAATGAAAACATGGATCCATCCTATCTTGTATTGTTGTATTGCAAGCAGGCTTGTGGTGGTGGTGTAATGATGTGAGGGATATTTTCTTTGACCACTCTGGGCTCCATTAGTACCAGCTGAGCATTGTTTAAATGCCACAGCCTACCTGAGTATTGTTGCTGACCATGTTCATTCCTTTATGAACACAATGTACCCATCTTCTGATGATTGCTTCCATCAGGATAATGCACCATGTCACAAAGCTCATACTGGTTTCTTCATCATAATGAGTTACTGTACCCAAAAGTCATAGTCACCAGATCTCAATCCAATAGAGCACCTTTGGGATGGGAAGAGGATATGCGGCTCATCAATCTGCAGCAATTGCATGATGTTATCATGTCAACGTGGACCAAAATCTCTGAGGAATGTTTTTGCACCTTGTTGACTCTATCCAAACAACTAAGGCTGTTCTGAAGGCCAAAGGGATGCCCCTACCAGTACTAGCAAGGTGAACCTAATAAGATGTCCTGTGAGTGTATAGTGTAACCACTGATCAGCTTTTCATTGGAGCGGGAACATATCCATCTTTTGTGAACTTCCCAGTGTTTGTTTATACATGCTCTCATTTGACTGCTGAAGCTCCAATATATTTTCAAAAGTCTTCATGAAGGTGTACTGGCTGCCTTTCAGTACAGCTGTTTTTATGTACATTTTCATTTTGAACATAAACAAAAACATGAAGTCGAAAAAACTGAAAGTTTCCTGATCCTAACTTAAAACAATATGGGGTTAGGGTCCCCATATTGTTTTAAGTCCTATCCTTTTCAAGCAACACATGTGACAAGATCATTTTTTGACAAATCAGTCCTGAAGCTACTGAGACACAGAGGTTTTAACCAAAGTAATTGACAGAGTCGTGGGGAAACAATCAAACCTCATTGGCAGCTGAAAGACAGAAGGTGCACTGTGGGAAACTTGCTTTAAATTTGCTCTGCGCTTGCATGGTGACAAAACCTGCAGATTCTTAGAACAATGTTTCTGGGCAAAGCTCCAGGCAACAATCAACATAGCTGCCAAAGAGCCAGAACTCATTCACATGACTCCTGGCATTAAGATGTTCCTGGCAGATTAAAGGAACAGTGCTGAGGTGACACTGCAGGCACTGCTGGACACTCAGTTGCACAAAACTAGCTCTTCTTTGTCACTGTTGGCTCACAGGTGACTAAAAAAGGTCAAACTGAGACAGAAAATCTTGTCTGTAGTACAGATGCAACATAAAATTTGGAATGAGTGAACATATTTTCCTTCTTTTCCTCTATTTTTCACTATATGGTTCTTATGCTAATGAAGTGTTATTCTGTAATGTGACTGATTAGTTGATTGATTTGTGTATTGATTTATTATCTGATATTTATTTTTAATGAATAATATGAGAGAGCAGACGGCATGCTCTGGATCCTGCAGTGTGTTTATATGCTGCTGTTGCTGCTCAGCTCTCAGTCCTAACACTGCTGTTTGATTGGCAGTTATAGCCCCGGGAAAACCCCAGGAGACACACACAAAGCACACACACACATCTAACACACACACAAACAGAAGCATCTTTGGACACATGCACATTCATAAGGGATCAAGCCACAATTCCACAGCAGCAAATCAACACACAATTTCCAGCAAACACACGAATACATATATTTTTAAGACATGAAAATACACAAAGATCTCACATAAACATGCTCACACAGTTAGTGGTTGTGCTTGTGAGGGTTTCCAGGGATGCTGGATAAATTGGCCCTGACATGTAAACAAAAAGCCCCAAAATGACTTGATTCAGCACATCGAAGTGCAGTACACACACAAACACACGGATCTACAAACAAGCTGTGTGTGCCTGTGTGTGCCTGTGTGTGTATGTGTGTGTGCGTGTGTGTGTGTGTCAGAGGACAGTCTACATATTCATCAAATGAGGCAGATTCTTATTGATTTGTGTGTCTATTAGCAGCGTTAACAACAGGACTGGAAACACTGGAGTCAGCCTTTCCATTTGAAATCACTCACAATATCTTAACAATGATAGGAATGAGATAAATATTTGATTCTGTGTATATTTACTTCAGGTTTTATCTTTAAGAGCTGGTAGCAGCAGATGAGGTTATTACAAATGCAGCAAACAAACCTCCACCGTATTTACTGTAGCTACAGACACATGCAATATAATAATAATGCTAATTATTCAGAGGAGCACCACTGCTACAGTTCATCCTAAGAGGACAGGAATTTGTGGACAAAATATTATTGCAAGTCATCCAGTACTTATGAAAGAATATGTCTCAAGACCACAAATTTATTGTCATGGTGGCGCTAGAGGAGAAGCCCGTGGCTCATCCTTACCATGAATGTCACGCCAGTAAATCCCAAACTAGTCCATAATATCCCTATCACGTGTTTGTTAAAGGTAATGCTTCATAAAATGCTCTTCATTCAGTATTTTACATTAGACAAATTGCTATATTGCCAAAAGTATTCACTCACCCATCCAAATCATTGACTTCAGGTGTTCCAGTCACTTCCATGGCCACAGGTGTATAAAATCAAGCACCTAGGCATGTAGACTGCTTCTACAAACATTTGTGAAAGAATGGGTCGCTCTCAGGAGCTCAGTGAATTCCAGCGTTGTACTGTGATAGGATGCCACCTGTCCAATAAGTCCAGTTGTGAAATTTGCTCGCTACTAAATATTCCACAGTCAACTGTTAGTGGAACTACAACAACGTGGAAGCGAATGGGAACGACAGCAACTCAGCCATGAAGTGGTAGGCCACGTAAAATCACAGAGCGGGGTCAGCGGATGCTGAGGTGCATAATACGAAGAGGTCGCAAACTTTCTGCAGTCAATAGCTACAGACCTCCAAACTTCATGTGGCCTTCAGATTAGCTCAAGAACAGTGTGTAGAGAGCTTCATGGAATGGTTTTCCATGGCTGAGCAGCTGCATTTGGATGCCTTACATCACCAAGCACAATGCAAAGTGTCAGATGCAGTGGTGTAAAGCACACTGCCACTGGACTCTAGAGCAGTAGAGACGTGTTCTCTGGAGCGACGAATCACACTTCTTCATCTGGCAATCTGATGGATGAGTCTGTGTTTGGCGGTTGCCAGGAGAACGGTACTTGTCTGGCTGCATTGTGCCGAGTTAAAGTTTGGTGGAGGGGGGATTATGGTGTGGGGTTGTTTTTCAGGAGTTGGGCTCAGCCCCTTAGTTCCAGTGAAAGGAACTCTTAATGCTTCAGCATACCAAGACATTTTGGACAATTTCATGCCCCCAACTTTGTGGGAACAGTTTGGGGATGGCCCCTTCCTGTTCCAACATGACTGTGCACCAGTGAACAAAGCAAGGTCCACAAAGACATGGATGAGCGAGTTTGGTGTGGAAGAACTTGACTGGCCTGCAGTCCTGACCTCAACCCCATAGAACACCTTTGGGATGAATTAGAGCGGAGACTGCGAGCCAGGTCTTCTCATCCAACATCAGTGTCTGACCTCACAAATGCACTTCTGGAAGAATGGTCAAAAATTCCCATAAACACACTCCTTCACCTTGTGTCTTTACACCTCTCTGCATTTAATGAGCTATTATTAATCTCTGGTTCTCTTCCACAGCATGTCTTTCTCCCCTCACCCCCAACCGGTCGCG
>VUQS01058011.1:12742-24885 GCA_015108495.1 Heterochromis multidens | reverse complement strand
GCCCCCTGGGTGTAAAAAAAAAAAAAAAAAAGACTGTAACCCTCTCTGAATGAGAAATTGGTTTTGACTAAGGTCTTCTCACCCCTTTAGCTTATTCACAATACCTCAGCCCATGTTTTCTTCAACCTCACAAAATTCTCCCTTGTCAGCCACCTTCTGCACTCTCCTCCCTCACTACCTCTGGCTGCTGATATTGACTGTGAAGTCCTGCTCTTGGATGTGCTAGGCAGGAGCCACTCCCTCCTACCTTCAGGCCACTGCCCCCCAGACCAGGTCTGTGCAATGAAACAACTGCTCAGTAAGCTCCTTTATATCCTGTGGCTACCTAACCATTTCTCCACTTTCAACTCCTCTCCCTCTTGGATCTCCAATACTGGAATGACCTTCCCACTCCTGCTAGGACAGCAGAGGTAACTCCTGCACTAATGAAACAGAGCTGAAAATTCTCTCCACCCCTGCATGAATCATATTTCCCTCACCTCTCCTCTCCTGTAGTTTTTTACTTGCCTTAGAAAAAAAAAAATCGTCATTCTTCTTCACGTGTTGTTGCTCTTATCGTCAACAGGGTAATAGCAGAGCGCTATTTTACATTTGACAGAATAATTAACACACTTGACACAATCCAAGGTGCTTTTTTAAAAAGATAATAAACTAGTGATTGGTGTTATATTTTCGAAAGGTAACAATCACCAAGGGCAAAAAAGGGAATGATATTAATAGGCTGTTTCACATAAACTGTCGCTCTGACAACTACGCTAGTACCTGTGACAGACAGCTGGCAGAAAAATCTCTTCAGCGTTATCTGGAGAGCCTCTGGACAGGATGCACAGAATGACAGTGCCTTTAATATTACACTGATATCATATGAGGAAAAATATCAGACCAAACTCAGTCAGAACATGTAATATATTACTATATGATATGACAGTAACACCTGGTAGTAAAAGTAGATAATGGATTATTTTAATCAGTTTTTTAATAAATTATTAAATGGCTTATTGTCACTACAGCATGTAATTGTAAGCACATAAGAACATTTATCTGACTGTAACTGTGAGCAACTGTGTAACACATAATAAATAATTCACAATTATAAAAAAGCACAGGAACTGAGGAGACCAATTACCAGCTACAATAAACAGTTATTACAGGTAACCAATAATAACCAATAATTCAGTATTGTGGCAGTCTCTTTCATAACATAACAATAAATATACAATATAAAATCCTATATCAAGATCTGTGACCACTATAAGGTTAAAGTTGCAGCAGCTCCTCATGCAGAAGGAATCTAGAGGCTCGGAGAGTCCCACAATCAGACTCCTGAACACTTCCCTTGGAGAAATGTTCCCCCAACCATAAAACTATGACTGAAATGCTGCTGGTAATTTCTCTGTCCACTGTGGCAGCAGAGGAAGGTCTCACCCTTCAGAATGAAATATAATATAATCGGTTACAAAAAGTTATCTGTCCAGGGGAAAGTAGTAAAACAGAAAAAAAAAGAAATATATATATATATAGCAAGCGCCCAGCTTAAGTCTATTTAGTTCATATTCCTCTGCTGTAACAGTGTTTTTTGAAATATGCATCTTGGCAATTATTATGGAAGTGTGTTTTCAAATTGCTCGAGTGCCCCTTTAATATAAATATTAGCTCTTGAGTTTGAACTGTAGGTAAATATTAGTGTGCACCAATGCTTTTGGATTTTAGCAGAGCACTGAGATTTCAGAAATAAATTAAGTTTTAAATTGTTATTATATCAGCTCCTAATTTAGAAAGGGGATGCCTGGCCAGCACATTGCTTTTAGTTAGCACACCTTTTTAGGCTGTGAGTGTAATATACCTTGTCTTTCTGCGAGCACTGACTGTACGGCCACACCACTACTAAGACTGAAATTATTTGTAATTATTAGTAGAAATAATAATAATTATTAGTATTATTATTATAAAACAGTATATGGTATTTTATCCATATGTGCACTCATGTCAGCAGCCAGCACTACATTGATAGATGCTGTACAATCAGACTGCATATTATGGATGGAAGACTAAATTTGAGTAAATCTGAAGGAATTTCTAAGGATTAAATCCTGTTGTATTTGATAGGATTTAATCATTTTTTTTGAAAGGAAGATTTTCAATCTATAAAAGAGTTAGTTAGAGTCAGTTGTTTGCTATGTTCAGAAACACCATATCATTTCATCTTGGCAGAGTCGACAATAATGCATCAGCAGCTTTTGACAAATTATTGATTCTTGACTTAGTATGCATTTAATTCACAGTAACTGTATGACAGAAGGGATAATTCAGTTCTCATTGCACAGAGAGCTCTTTAGCCAGGCATATATGGCTACAGAATAGCAATGCACCAGGCTACATTATTATACCTATCAAGCACACTAATGATCTACCTCAGGGGCACAGGTACATCCAAGTAATTTATGGCAGGGAGAAATCTACAGGTTAATGCCCTCCATCAAAAGTCCACAGGGAAATGTACAATAGAGTGTACTTTGCTCACAGATCACTTTGCTTTCTTCTTTGAACAACACTGTATCATTGCATTTTGTGCGATTGCCACTTCTGTTATCTTTTTTTTTTTTCTCTTTAAATACCACATGCCACTTGACAGCAAAGCAAATGATGTGTTGATTGGGGCTGAGTGTTCCTGTCAGTTTGTTGTTGGCTTCAGAGTGTGAAACTAAAGGTCCGCTTTGGGAGACAGTTTAGGTGTGCTAGCTATCATAACAACCTTGCCCCTCCCACCACCCTCTCTTGTTAATTCTTCTGACTGTGTTATGGTTGAATGGACATACACCATGCTCACGGGAGTGACGTGAAAAGCCACCCCCTTCAAACGCTGTCACCACCATTGCATTACCCTCCTCTCCTCCTCTCCACCCTCCCATCCGTACGAGCTGCTGAGGTGACAGGTCATAAATCCCTACAGACATGGGTGTGGGGTTTTTAGAGAGTGGGATGGGGGCACTGGGGGGTGAGGAGGATGATGGCAATGGAGGGGTGGTAGCTGCAACACAAACCTGAAGGAAATTTCTCCTCATGCATAGAAAGCTGTTTCCCCCTCACCGACAATGTCTCCCTCGGGGATGCTACTGCCAACTCACTGCATGCAAAGTAGTCTCTCCCTCTCGCTTTCTCCCTCTGTGTCAGTCTCTCCCTCTCTCTGTGCAAATGGGGTACGGGTCTTGGGGAACTTTGTGGCGCAGGATAAAAGGCGGGGAGCGACGTCTCATGGAATTTGCCACCCTCCCTATCATCCAGATGATCCTGAATGCCAATTACCCTCCCCGGCTCTGCAGGGAGCAGCCTGCCACTCAGGATGCGGATCGTGTGTGTCGGGCATTGAGGCGCCAGGCTAAGAGTTTGCCAATGGAGGAGTCAAAAGCTATGATACATGGTACTTACTGCTGGACAGCAGCAGGAAACTCAGCATTCTCAAAGGCTTGACCAGGCTTAAAAAATAACCAGACACCTACACACATTTGCACTGCCTAACATCTGCTGGGTACATCAGCAGGTCAAAGGAGCATATGACTCTAGAGGCCTGCTCCAGTGGTAATAGCTAAAACTATTTCTGTAGAACAGTACATTAAAATCAATAAAAAATAGAAAACCATATAAAAAGAAGAGATTTTTTAATGTTTGTAAAAAAAAAATAGTGGTTCAAGATAAGCATGTTAAAGAAAAAAAGCATAGATTGTTGGAAAGAAAACAGAGGTTTTATATTTAAAAGCTTTGATTTGCTCACAAGCATAAAAGTCTGTGTCTCTTATCATCCAGGATCAATCAAGTTCAGAAATCTCTCCTTTATGTTTACATTTCTTTTCCTAAAAGGGCATTCATGCTGTGCTAATATACATCTTTCCATTCAAAGTATAATTCGTAAAAGGGGTCAGTATAAACCAGAAACTTACTAAAAATATGTCAGGCTCATAACAGATGTTTGTTTGTGTCAAGTAAACGCAAAAGATTATGAAAGTCCCTTTGACACGAACACGGTAAATTCTAGTTTTTATTCATTTAAAATAATAGCTATATGGGGCTTTTTAGCTACTTTCAGATAACTAATTAAGGTCCACAATTTTGTTTCATTCACTTTCAGCTTCAGTTAGGATCTTCCCCACTACTGTACAATCACTATTACTGCAACAGCTCCACAGACAAAGTTAGAAACTAGCCTATAAGTATATATCTTAAATCTCTTAGTTTTCCAGAGAAATGATTTTAGATGTGTCTATCTTATAATTTAATAACATGTATATCAGTGTTGTTTCTGCTGCCTCTGAGATGATATGAGTAATCAACTGAACCAGGTTTTATTTCCCTCCCACATAAAGAAAGCAAAAAGAGGAGGTGCTCCAAGATAGGAACTATATGGTGGAAGCCCTGTTTTTTTTGTCTTTCTTTTTTTTCCCTAGTTATTAATGTCCAAATAATCTGACAAGGTCAGGTCAGCAGATATTTAACTACCTCAGTGAAGGTCAGAGCTTGAAATAGCAACCTTAGGTTAATTACTGCATCTAACCTATTTATCCTCATGCAGTAATTTTACATTTATTCTTTTCATAAAAAGACAAAAATATTCCCTCACCTTTTGACTTCAACACTATGTTTTGGTCGAGTGTTATTTAACCATTAAAACTGCCAAATTTGGGATCCACAAAATCAGATGAATCTGTATATAGAGAATATCTGCCTCTAGACTGGAGATTGGAACTTCACCTTCTTGCACATCAAAGAAGGCATATACAATAACACCCTAAGCTGCTTTAATCTTTATGGAATTGAATGGCAACTTAATGTATAAAATGAAAGAATAAAAAGTCAAAAGAAATCAACATCAAAATGTGATTCATGTTTTTTGAACTAAAGAAGCCACTGCAATGACATTTCTTTACCTGAGCCTACGTTCGTATGGCCTGTATTATCATTTATTTCAACCACTTTTTGATGATTCAAACACGTTATCGGTCATTCCTGTGCACAGATGGTACCCAGATCCCTGTATGTATTGTCATTTTCTCTTTATTGCTAGCCAGCTTATCCGGCACTGATGGAATTGTTAAAAAGCAGATATGAGCAGAATCTAGGAGGACCGGCTTTTGTCAGAGCATGCGTTCCCATCAGATGAGAGCATGACGATAAGAATCTGAGCAGCGCCTGCAGGTCGTGTCACTCTATGCATAACAATCTACAGCTGTGTGGCTGAAAGGAAAAAAAAAACAAAAGACACTAAGAGACAGGAGAGAATGGCAGCTGAAAAGAGGTCTTTTGGTGATAAATATGTATAAGGTGTCTTGACTTGCCTTTTTGGCAAACTTGAATGATCAATATTGCACAGCACTGTTTCAAACAAAGAGACAAAACAACGTCTTGTTTGTACTGTCTGGTGCTATTTACAGGTTTATAAGGTATTTGTGTATGTGTGTGTGTGTGCGTGCGTGCGTGTGTGTGTCTGTGTATGTGTGTTTGCAAGCACCTTGTTTTCATTTTAAAAAATACATATTGAAATCTCAACAATGTTTAAGTTGCTGAGATTGCCAAGTGAAACACATTTAATATACAATTGCATGTTTCCCCCCCCCCACTTCTGTTTCACACACACACACAAAAGAAAAATCCACCATTCCTGCTTAAAGCGTATTATTTAATGATATACTCATGTCTAACATGTCTAACTTCTGGCTAAGTATACCTCACCACAGGGGGTGGTGTGTAAAAACTGTGAAGAGACAAGATCACTTAGCAGGTAGCTACTTCCTATTTATTTAAACACACTTAAATACTGAAATGGTAGTTGAGAAACTGAGACCTGTCCAAACAACACTTATAAAGAAAAGTAAGGCCAACTATTTAAGAGAAATAAGGCTAGTGTCATTTTTGGACTCATGCAACCAAACAGCACTGGCAGCTCTCACACATCTATTGAAAACTGCTCTTAGACTCCCTCTAACCAAAAAAATTTAAAGGTTGTTCAACAAGCACATGTGGCACAGCTGGTAAAATTTAATGGATCATTGAAATCTTCTTATACGTCATTGTGATCTTAGGCTTTTTTGGCTTGTCAGGTGGATTATGACAGAAAGGTTTCAGTTTACCTGCTTAAATGTAATACCATTTGCAGTAGCATCATTCTATTAGGATGAAATTTACCTAATCAATTAAAAATATAAAGAGAGAACAGGGCAACATATAGCCTGCCTAGTGAAGAAAATATAATTATGTTACAGCAAGAGCAACTAAGTATGGCTTTTTATGTGAATTTTGTGTTTCCTGATCAATAAACAAAAGGATACATTTTGGAAGTGAACTTTTCCCCCGTTGTATTCATTTAAAGAGTCAGTTCACCCAAATTACCATAAAATAACATAAAGAAGTAAAAATTGAGATTCTCCCTGTACTGATATCTGGCCATTAAGATAGAAAGATTGAATTCGAGAAAGTCCTATCTGTCTCAATGAATGAGTGCAGAATTAAGATTGTGGGAAGCAGCATTACAAATGACATTTAGAAAAAAACACCCTCTTTCCAGAAATCGTGTCGTCAATAGTCTAGCCAGTCCTAAAACTTAAAGTTTCCTGGAACTGTGCTGTTTATAAAGTGATATATTTTTATGAAAATATCCTTGCTTTTTTGTGTGTCACATAGCAACAGTATGGGTGTATATCCATGTATACAGCAATACAATTCCCTATATTTTGTATTAGTAAATTAGGCCAACTTTGTTAATAAAATCCTGTGTATGCACTATGGCTCAGCAAAGTGTCAGCTCAATAATCAGGAACTAATTTGGAGGTCTGCACATGCAGGTAGTTGGGTAACCATGGAAGAGCCAGAAGGAAAAAGGAGGAGGAGGCTGTATATTAAAAAGTTGTCTGCAGCAAAGTAATGTTTTTGGAGTGTAGAAATGTTGTTTAAAAGTTTGCTAAATAATCTTTTGTGGATGTTATACTTTCCTTTTCTGCAAGTTTGCATGGGTGCATTTGCCAAAAGCACCAACAGAAATTTCCCTTACTTTAAGCTCTGTAAGCCACATCCAAAATACAACATAGAACTCCTTCCTTCCTAACAAAGAAAAAAGTGCCCCATTAATAATATTGAAGACAGGTACTTTAACTTCTCAACTACAGTTACTGTGGTACCCACTCATAAAACTTATATTAATGCAATCACAACTTTGTTCGTAGTAATAGTCTGCCCTACAAAAATAAGAACTACCCTCTTTCCTGCACACTTTCTGAGCCCCAAAGACACTTTGCATGCATGTTTCACGTTTCATCTTTATACATTTTAATTCTTTCGGGTCTTGTTTTATGGTGTTAAATGAGTTGGTTAGGGTATAGGCCAGAAATATGGAGCCATCAGTCATGAAATGAATATAGTAAAATAAAGCAAACAAACAAAAAAATACAAACCAAAAAGATGACAACACATGAAATGACTTAAGGACAGTGGTGTGTTATTCATATGGCATTGAATAAGAGGCTGCTATTAAAGACTTTCTTTTAAAGGCTATCTTTGGCCAACACAACTAATTTTGATTAAGCACAAAGCTGCAGCTATGAGTAAAAAACATCTCAAATATGGATGTTTCTGTAAAAGAAGTTACTTTTGGCTGTGGATGACACAGCAGGTAGCTCCACATGTTTGCTTTGGCAGATGTTTTAAGCCAGATGCCCTTCCCGATGCAGCCCTAAAGCTATAAATTCTAAAGGCCCTTTTACAGCAAGTGCTGCACTCTGAAACCCATTGTTTTCTATGGCTTGTGTCGTGCAATAATGGGCAAAGCACAGTGCAAGTGACCTGGGTCTGTGCAGCACCACGGTCAAAGTGGTAAAGTGTTACATTTGGCTGTGGCGTGACCAATACAGAATCACAGGGAGAGGGCACATATAGTACATGTGAAGACCACGAGCAGCCAAAAAAAAATTATGTAGAACAGGCAGAGTGCAGCGGCCAGTCAACACAAATTTTGAGCCATTTGCTCAACCTAGCGGTCAGCACACTGTATACCGTTTACTATGTGAAAGGGCCTTAAAATATGGATGCAATTCAGCAACAGACATGATCTTTGACCTTTTGCATCATTCACTTCTTCTAAAAATATATGTGATTTTTTTTAATATAATTAGCATAAACATCCTTGATCCATCCTCTGTGTTAGCCCTGCAACAGATTGGTGACCTGTCCAGGATGTACCCTGCTTCTAACCCTGTGGCAACAGAGATAGGCTCCAGGCCCCTGCGACCCTGAATTAGATAAGCGCAAGAAAATGGATGGATAGATGGATCTTTGAGTTATGGACACAATTAATGACCTAATTTTTGAGCACAAAATTTGAATCCATTCATTCTGGAGTCCAGTGAACCTTTAATCCAGACTTGAAGAAATTCCTTCATATGCCTGAGATATGTTTCCCAAAAACATGGTACCCCCAGCCACAGCTGTTGCATCTAATCTAATAATAGTAATAAGAATAATCATTTTAAATTTAAAGGAAAGATTTATTCAAATATGAAACAGCAGTGCTGAAAGATTCTTGTAGTTTTTACACACCTGTTCCACTGAACAATTTAAAACACCAGTAATGTCATTCTGACCTTTGGCTCAGGTCGCTTCACCATCATTCTGCACATTCAGGTAGAGCTTCATATGGGAGGAAGATTCAAACTGGCATGCTGAACAGCTGCGAACAAAATGGGCTTTACTAGTGTGACAGGACGTATGCGTTTGATCAATAGAGACAGTTGCCTGTAAAGGTCAGGCAGGGCTGTTGGTAAGCACTGAAGTGAAACTTGTGATGAGCCTTGACTTTGCCTCTTGATCAGCACCCAACACTCCCTTAGTGTATTGTGCCGGGGGAGCAGTTTGGAGCATCACTGGATAGTTGTTGGCTCTTCTGTGCCGCTTGGTTGGAGCATGACTGCAGGGCAACCACAGGCAATGCTCAGAAATAAAGACAAGATTGATTAGTTTTACTTTGACACACCTCCAGCAACACTCCACACCACCCACACCACCCTTTGAACAGAAAGCAGCCAGTCTGAGTGGGCACACATACGTCAGATCAGTCTGCTAAACTAGACTATGGCAGTTTCTGGTGGAATGAATAATTTGGTTTTCAGTTACTTCAAGCCTCAAATTCATGGGCTTATATAAGGCACAGCACATCATATATCCATCCATTTTCTTCTGCTTAACCACAAACCATATATTAACATTAAATTAATTAACAGTGAGAAATACACAAAAAATGGTTATGTTTTTAGTAAAAGATATAAATATTATTTGTAGTTTTCAGAAAATGTGTTTCTTTGAGCTACTGTATATTAACATTGCTCTATGCTCTATTTTTTTATGTCTTTCTCTGTAGGCTGGGATCTTTCATGTTTATCCTGTTTTATCTTGTACACAGCCCACTGTAACTTCTCACAGTGATGCCTACCAAATCAATGACATGAGCTAGCAGTTAAACAGCTATTAAATGATGATGCTCAAGGTTGAGACTGGTACAACCCAATCTTTCTTCATATCATCTAGTTCTAGTTTAAAATTATACAAATTTTGTGCATTTATTTGCACTGTTGAAGTCAAAAACCTCAGTTATCAAATAAAATGTTTCCCCTAATGAAGCCTGTAATGAAGACTGTAAAAAAGGATATTACAGACCTCATTCGGATATAACTATAATGTTTTAGATCAAATGATTTGACATTGCACCTTGACATGTGCATTGTTGAAAAACTGAGAGAAATTTGGAAGTTGCTAGCTATTGTGCTAACTACCGAATAAATGCGTTTGAGGAATAATAACACAATAGTACTTTTTATTACTAGTAGTAATTCCATATTTCATATTCCATATCCTTGTATTTATACATCTAAAATTACCCTTTGCAACTGCAAACTGGCCTCATGACTTTGTTAGTCAATTAATAATATTCATAATGCTGTGACATAATTGTTTTCTATCTCTGCTTTTTAAAAATACAAATATTTTGTGGTCCCAGGGGACCCCAGTCAAATGCATCCAGTTCTACCTATGCAGTTTTAATAAATCCAACTATTTGTGCACTTAATATCTGTTTGGGTCCTAAATTAAAGTATCACACAGTATCTAGGGAGTAGAGGCACTTTGGCAGTCATTTTAAAAAAGAAACTCTGGCATCTCTGCCTTCATCATATGGATGGGGAATTTCCCAGGATAGAAGTTATCAGAACATTGGGGATGTGTTGGATCTACTGTGCCTAAGACAGCTGGGACATGCCCTGCCAATCCAGAGGTATGCTCCAATCTGAGCAGCAATGACCTTCCTGGGAGTGACGGAAACTCCACCTGCAGATGTGACTGTCCAATGCTGGAAGATCTACTCGACAAAGGTATTACCTTTGCTCCTGAATCACAGAAAGGAAGATAGGAACTATTTGCTCCTCCTGTCGCATGGCAAACTGGGTGCTACAACTGTCTGTAGTGTCTCATTAGCTTTAGTTGCTTTTAGTCCTTTCTGGTCTCTGCACAGCCATAGTGAGATCTTGGTTTGCATTGCCAGCACTAAGTCAGACTTGTTCCCAGGTGCTGATGTCCTCCAGGGCTACCCTTTGCCACTGATTCTGTTCAGTGTGGAGGGTGTGGAGGGTTGAGGGTTTGGTGGTCTGCTTTTTTACAGAGGTTCTCTTGGCTTCATCAAGACATTACCTGTTTGAGAGCACATTCTGCTCTTAAACAGCACTGATGGTGCCTTTCCAGATGTGCAAGCTACTAATTCCACAGGCACTGATGCACCCCACCTATCATCAGAGATTCAGGCTTTTGAACTGAGTGAGGACACTGGATGGTTCCTATCCTGATTAACCCAGAGGATGTGGTGTCCATGTTTCCAGAAATAATTTCAAATTTCAATTAATCTCACCCCAGAATACTTTTCCACTTGCATCAGTCCATTTTTAATGAGCTTTGCCCCAGAGAAGTCAGTGGAGTTTCTAGATCATGTTCACATATGGCTTCTTCTTTGCATGATAGAGCTTAAACCTGCATTTGTGGATGCCACTGTGAACTGTGTTCACAGACAGTGATTTCTGGAAGTGTTCTTGAGCCCATCCAGTGATTTCCATGCCAGAATCACACCAGTTTGATGCCTGATCATTGGGTTTGAAGATCACAAGTATTCAATACAGATTTTTCTTCCTTATGCACAGAGATTTCTCTGGGTACTCTTAATCTTTTGATGATATTATGTAATGTCAATGATGTGATATTCAAAGTCTTCACAACTTTACACTGAGGAACATTATCTTGAACTTGTACCACAATTTGTAGTCTCAGTTTTTTGGAGATAAGTAAAAATCTGCCTCTCTAAGATGTTTTTATACCCAATAATGGTACTGATCTGATGTCAATTAGCCTAATTATTTGTAAAATGTTACACCAACTGTTTCCTTTTTAGTACCACTTACTTTTCTAGCCTTTTGTCACCCCGTCCCAACTTTTGTGAGTTTGCTGCCATCAAACTCAAAATGAGATAATATTTTTCATGAAATATTAAAATGTCTTAGTTTAAACAAATTAATAAAATATGGATTTATGAGATTTGTTTTTTTCTGTTTTTGGAATTGTGGTAGTATCATTCTTTTGCTATATGATTGTTTATCACAGTAATTTATTCTTAGGGTCCCCAGGGACCCCAGCTTGTAGTCCATGTATCCATCCATCCATTTTCTTCCACTTATTGGGTCATGGGAGCAGCAGCCTAAGCAGTGAAGCCCAGACCTCCCTCACCTCGGACACCTCCTCCAGCTTATCCAGGGGAACACGAGGCATTCCCAGGCCAGCTGAGAGATATAATCTCTCCAGTGTGTCCTGGGTCTCCTCCGGGGCCTCCTCCCGGTGGGACATGCCCGGAACACCTCCCCCAGAAGGCACCCAGAAGACATCCTTGTCAGTTGCCCGAACCACCTCAGCTGGCTCCTTTTGATGTGGAAGAGTAGCGGCTCTACTCTGAGCCCCTCCTGGATGGCTGAGCTCCTCACCCTATCTCTAAGGGAGAGGCCAGCCACCCTTCAAAGGAAATTCATATCTCATTATGTCCCAGTTTAAGCAAAAATAACCCCAAATAGCTGATTTGG
>VUQS01058011.1:0-12722 GCA_015108495.1 Heterochromis multidens | reverse complement strand
TGACATCCTCGCCAGTTGCCCGAACCACCTCAGCTGGCTCCTTTTGATGTGGAAGAGTAGCGGCTCTACTCTGAGCCCCTCCTGGATGGCTGAGCTCCTCACCCTATCTCTAAGGGAGAGGCCAGCCACCCTTCGGAGAAAGCTCATTTCCGCCGCCTGTATCCGTGATCTCGTTCTTTCGGTCACTACCCAAAGCTCGTGACCATATGTGAGGGTAGGGATGCTTTTACGCTCAGCTTTCTTCACCACGACAGACTGGTACAGCGTCTGCATCACTGAGCTGCAGCCCCAGTCCGTGTGTCAATCTTCTCCTCACTCGTGAACAAGACCCCAAGATACTTAAACTCCTCCACTTGGGGCAGCGACTTGTCCCTGACCTGGAGTGGGCACTCCACCCTTTTCCGGCTGAGGACCATGGCCTGAGACTTGGAGGTGCTGATTATCATTCCCGCCCTGCTTCACACTCGGCTGTGAACCGCTCCAGTGCGAGCTAGAGGCCACCACCTGATGAAGCCAACAGAACCACATCATCTGTGAAAAGCAGAGATGAGATTCTGAGACCACCAAAGTGGACGCCTTCTGCCATTTGGCTACGCCTAGAAATTCTGTCCACAAAAATTATGAACAGAATCAGTGACAAAGGGCAGCCCTGGCGGAGTCCAACACCCACTTAGAACGACTTATTGCAATGTGAACCAAGCTCTTGCAACAGTTGTATAAGGACCGAATGGCCCGTAGCAACGGGCCAGATACTCCATACTCCAAGTCCACAAAACACATGTAGACTGGTTGGGCAAACTCCCACGCACCCTCAAATATCCTAACAGGGTAAAGAGCTGGTCCAGTGTTCCATGACCAGGACGAAAACCGCATTGTTCCTCCTGCATCCAAGGTTCAACTAACGGACAAACTCTCCTTTCCAGCACCCTGGTATAGATTTTCCCAGGGAGGCTTAGGAGTGTGATCCCTCTATAGCTGGAGCACACCCTCTGGTCCCCCTTCTTAAAGATGGGAACCACCACCCCGGTCTGCCAATCCAGAGGTACCGCCCCAGATCTCCACGCGACATTGTAGAGGCGTGTCAACCAAGACAGCCCTACAACATCCAGAGCCTTCAGGAATTCAGGGCGAATCTCATTCACACCAGGGGCCCTGCCACGAAGGAGTTGTTTAACTGCCTCAGTGACCTTGCCCTCAGTGATGGGTGAGTCGTCCCCCTCATCCCCAGACTCTGCTTCCTCTACAGAAGACATGTCAGTGGGATTAAGGAGGTCCTCGAAGTATTCCTAAAACTAAAAATCATATTGTTATTTATTAGGCAAGTAATAAACTGAGTTTACGATTTTATACCCAAATTGAGCCGGCACACTGGACTTCTCAGAGAAGTCAGAAATTAATCAAGCACAACATTTAACCACTAAAACTAATGTTTCTGTTCAGGAATGCAACTAAATAACTTAATCATTAAATAATGTGACATATATAATAATAATGTAACAACAGTAATTATATTTTAGCATTAAAAATATCATTTTGATTAAAGAGCTTGCGTATACTAGTGGATTAACCATTACACAAACATAAAAATGATTTTGGTATTTATCAGTACTGTTAATTTAGACCAGTTCTGGCTACTTTACATTGGGTGGTGGTCTAATAAATTTGTTAAGCACTGCATATTTATTTCATTTTAGAAAGAGTACACAATGTTACGTTTCACCATGATTCCTGTGCTTCTAAACGTTAATTAATATCGGCAAGAGTCTCAGTCGTGACACCCTGTTCCTAGCTAATCCTAAAACTGCTTTCACACAATACAGCACATCCACAACAATCAAAGTCTAAACACAATGTAATAACAAATCATGCCATTACTAGAATAACAATATGAACTTAAACAATAACTGTCCCCTGAATCTTTGCACTACAAAGTGCAGAACTGTCTATATTTAAGTATATATCAAACAGTATGTTGGCTAAAACTACGGCTAACTCTATGAATGTAAGTAAACCTACATGACTAACATAAATTAAGTCACACTGCACACTATTTAGTACCCTATTTAATATAGCTAAGGAATCATTTCCATTTACAGTTTCTATTTTTTTTTTTTTAGCAAATGTTAGAAGGGATAATCTGTATTGGTTCACACTCATTCACCACACTGAGCTCCTTTCAGGCTCTAAGATGTGAATTTTTTATCCTCCAAACAAATAACAGCATGGCACTGAGTGATAAACCTGAAGCCGAGGCAAAATAAAACTGCAGATGATGTCAGAGGCACTATATCAAATCTGCAGTCTTAAACTTCTGACTAAAGTTGTAAACCACAACATTAGGATGAAATGTTTTGCAGTGTGTCATAAAGGCCGAGCAAAAGAGTCTCCAGGAGAAACAATGCTTCCATGACTTCATTTGAATTGTAAATACATTGACTCTTTGTGATTAAGTGCCTTGTAAAAACTACATCTGCATTTACTAGTCAACTAGCAGAGTTAATACTTGTGTTAATATGTGTGTGTTTGGTGCGCTGATATCAACATAGTGAGAAGGGGCAGCAGGTGGAGAGAGTGAAAGAGATGGAGAGAGAGTGCATGTCTGTGTGTGGGGGTGTTCAATCCTGCCTGCCCAGTGGCAGTCACATTAAGATGAAAGGTTTCTTTACCCAGGTGGAGGTTGCATGTTGGAGGAAGTGTTGTCTGTATGGTGTATGTGTGTGAGTTTTGCACGTTTGTCAAGCCAACAGCATGTTGCTGTTCACCTATATGAATGGACTGAAGGCTGACTGGTTAAAAGGTTGGCTTGAACCGGACAGGGAACAGCCGCGGCAAAGGAAGACGCACAAAAGTAAAATCCTCCACACTTGTGTTTTTAAAACTTGCTTTCACTCCACTACAAAGAGGTGCTTTCTGTTCAACATTACCAACAGCAGCATCACAAATATGAACAAGAGTGCATACATATCCAAGCGGTAGCAGACAGCTACACTGGAAGAATGTGTCTGCTTGACACCAATAGCATACCACGCTGGTGCCTTCAGCTGTCCTGAGGTTAAAAGAGGAAAAGTCCCATTTTTGAGTGTTTCAGTGCACGTGGCTGTGTCACATCTTTGATCCACTATTTTGGGTACCTAATGCATGTCCCTTGTTGCCTACCAAAGACAGGCAGATGAGAAAGCACAGGTGGGTTGGTGTATCTGTGGATGTGGTTTCCAGCTAGAGACAGATATTGTCAAGCTAAAACTGGATACTTCCAACTGGCCCCTGCCATGTGCAGGTGGTACTTTTCAGATGAGACTGAAGCTGAAAAATCATCCCCAACAACCAACTACACGGCACTGCTATGCAGGAGCCAAAGAAGTGGGAGCTGTCTTTGTGGGGGTATGTGCATGCTTGTGTGTGTGCGCACGCATGAGGTAATCTCCAGTGCTGGCTAGCTGCCAGAGCACTTATCTAACTGTGATCCACAGTGCTACTCACTGTGACTCCTAATTATAGACAGAGGCACTCAAACAGACACATATACACACAGTTTCTACATGCTCTCCTGTGTACTATTCACGCTAATGAAGCACTCTCCCTGAGGAAGTATCCACACTCCTCTCCGCTCCTTAATGGAGGCCACCAGGACCACCTCCTCTGGCAGCCTACCTCCCAGTCTTCTACTCAGACAGAAAGTTACTGTCATGTGTGTAACATGCACAATAAACAAGAGAGGGAGGATTAGTTAGACAGAAGTAGAAATAGAAAGAAAATGAATGATAAGAAGGATGTGATCGCTATAGACATACAGTGAGATGTGGAGCAAAAAGGAGGGAATGAACGAAAGCTGCCATGGGGAGTGCAGGAGATGAGGGAGAACGTCTGCCAAGAAGTGGAGAAGCCAACAGATAGAGATCATGTTGAGGGAACGGACAGCGGGGGACTTGGAACTGCTTGTGAGAAGAGCAGAGAAGGAGGAGAAGAAATGGAGAACATTTGTTCTGTTTACTTATTGAGATCCAAGATGCATGATCACAATCCTTTTAAAGTCCCACAGGCTTTTCTATGTCCCTATATCTTTACATCTCCCTTCCTCTCTTTGTTTCCTCATTTATCCCTCTGTTTCTTTTCATTCCTCTCTCATTGAGCTCCTCCTCCTCCTCCCTCTGTCATGTTACAGCATAGTGAGAATGGCACGCAGTCAAATCCTTAAATCCTTCAAGATTGGGTTAGGGTGCATTAGCATATGATACGTAACTGTACCATATGATATGTTCAATAAAAACTCTAAAGACTTTATGCCAGCATCACAGTTCATCTAGGTGAAGGCAACATACAGTTGGGTGACATATTAAAGAAGAAAACCAAACCCACGATCTCTATACAGTGATGTTTTCTGATTGGTGTGTTATGCAGTGGAGGGCATTTTGGTGCCATGTTTTGGGTACACTTGTACCCTGGAGGGAAGTGCAAATCAATGCAACACCTTTATCCTATGACTTGTTGGGAAGCCTTGTAAAATCAATCACAAAGTGCACTAAAGTAGTCCTTGGCCTTACTTACTTTCTGTTGGGTTTTTTCCTATAATTTGTCACCCACATAACTTCCTGTGTCTGAGCATTAAGGAGCTATTTGCAGTTTCCCAGAACACCTTTCTTAAAAGTATCCCGAGAGCTGGAGACAACAATACAATTAATTTAACTTGCTTTGTATGCCCCTCAAAGCTTAAAGAAACATTCCTAGGTGATACATAGTTAGTTCACTTATGCGCCTTAACTGCGCCTTCCTCTTGCGTCCTCTAAATAACTTTATCAAGGTAACACCGCTGCTACCACCCCTCTCTATACATAGTGCTGACAGAAGGGAACAAAGCAAGCAGGACGGGACAGAAGGGACTGTGGTGGCTACTGCTGCGTGCCTCTCATCCAGGCTAACCCCACCTGGCCCCAGGGGCAGTGCAGGGGAGAGTGGGGGCTGACAGCAGAAGGTGTGCTTGTGTGTGGGATTGTGCATCTAAGAAAGAGGAACACAGACAGAGAGTGTGTGCTTCTGTTTGTGTGGGAGTCTCTGATCTGTGTCCTCATGTATGGCTTTCTCCCCCCAGGCAGGGCATAACAGCACAGGGAGGCGGGCACCTAACTGGGCACAGATGGCAGCAACAGACAGACAGGGGCGGTGGTGATATAAACACGTTAATAAATAATTATCTGTACAATGACACTGGAGTTGACATGAGGGGGAACTGCAGGACAGGAGGGGGGAAGGAGACGGGTGAGGTGGACGTGAAGAAAATGAAAAAAGAAGGATTTGAGAAGACCAGGAGAAAGAGTGACAGAGAAGGTAAAGGAACGAGGCAGGATAAAAGGGTGTGAGGGAGGACGGAGAGTAAAGAAAACTAGGAGACGCTGTCAAGTTAAGGACAAAGGAAATGAAGAAGGAATATAAAATTACTAAGAAAACTGTTGGAAGACTAAAGTGTGTGGTTGATATTTATTTAAAAATGTATAACTAAACACAGTTTGAGCAAGTGAATCTAAAGGTGCCATTTCGCTATCTAGATATCTTAAGCCATAGTAGTTGGAAGCCAGAGTTTAAAAGCTAAAACCTCAAAGGCACAATCTTTTTTAGTTTTGCTTCTGTAACTCCATAAAGGAGTTATGGTGGAAAACAAAATAGAGAGATGAAAAGGCATGTATGAAACTGTGTGAAGGAAATAAGAGGTGGAGAGAGCAGTGGGAAAGGATTCAACTTCAGACAAAAAGAGACAAGATAGGAGCGAGGGTAAAGACAAAGTGAGATGAAAATTGAGGAAACATGACAGAGGAGAAAAGAGGGAGTCAGTTACTATACATTGAAAGGCAGATGAAAGCAGTACTCTACTATTCAGTGACAAGTTGGAAGGGATGCTTTAGGTGGACAAAGCATCTAGTGGTGTGTGTGTTTCTTGCCAAGTGTGTGCCACATCACGCATGCAATCCTGCACAAGTGTGTGTGTTGCGTGCTGACCTATAACTGCTTTAATCTGTAATGAATGACAAGAGGCCCTCCTGGCTCTTTCTCTCCTTCTCAAATGCTGTCTTCCCTTCTGTCTTTCTCTTTTTCTAGTACCTGTTTCGCTTCACCTCTGTCGTTTTATTCTCCCCATCATTTTTCTCTTTTCTCTCTCTATCTCCCTCCTGCACTTCCCGGCTCTCCAAGCTTTCAGCCACAAACACCCTATCTGCGGTCACTTATTAATATATTTGAGTAGCAGGTTAACATAATTAGGGGTCTAGAGTTTGACTGCATAAGGCTTGTGGGTGGATGTGGGTGCTCCTGCTGGCTCTCATCGACATTAGATAAGTTCTAAAAGGTCGAGGCCAAATTAACATTTTAACTTTGGGCGTCAAGATGCAATCCTTTCTTTCCTTCCTAGACTTCTTGCTCCTTGCTCATTTCCATTTTTTTCTTTTAGCTACAGGAAGTCACATTTTGCATATATAGTGTTTCCTATAATAGATGATACAGTCACAGTCAGTGCATTGACAGTCACAGCCACAGCGCATTACTGTATTGTAAGTTAGCTGTATGCCATATTTTTATTTCCCATGTTGCTTTCTACAGCCCTCTTAGCATTCACTTTGAATTCATCATTAATTCATAATGTCTCCCATCCTCATTGGCTATTCTTCAGCTCTAAACGATCAAAGAAATGAGGGTTGTTGGGAAATGGCCGCATATGTAGTGAGTCTCCAACTGGAGACTTTATCCTTTATACTATTGTATTTAAGTGTATTACGTTATGCTGGCTCTTCTAGCTAGGAGATGATCAGCAGATGGTAAAGGGCATTTGGCGTTCTTGCACATAAGTGTATTTAAAAGGGCACACTTTTATTTGGTGTGTAAGACTAAAAGGAACTTCAACTTCTCTGCTAGAAAAAAGAGAAATTGCAACAGTTTTTGTTCACACAGACAGAAACAATGACAAATAAGAGAGACGGTGTCCCACATGAGAGTTACTTGCTTTCAAATGACACAGAATATAATCTTGTCTGACAAAAAACTATGTTTGCTATCTTTAAAGCAAAGCATAAAGGTTTTAGCTTTCTCTGTTGTGCAGGACAGCAGCTGCAGTCTGTTTGGTGTTCCAACAGTTGCAATGGATTGTAGCCCTAACCCAGTTCTGCAGGTATAAAAATACCCATAGAAGCCAGTACAGTGTTTTTTGCTCAACCACTTTTCATCTTCATGCTCAGAGGGTTGCAAGCACTGATATTTTCTAAAATTTCTCTTCAGTAATGTTTTTCGTGTTGATATTTGTTGTTGACAAACCAACTTAGGCAGACATGTTTCCGTCTATTTTTAACATAATGGTTGGCAGTATGTTTTGGCATGGTATAGCCACGTTCTAGCCCAGGCACCATGGTTTTTGTGCCAGTAATATACAGCATGACAAAACTGATAAACAAAATATTGGCTACTGTACCTTTGCAAGTTTAAAATACTAATAAAACAAGCTTCACCTATAGAATAGGTTGTGAGGGCATTTTCTTAAATCCCAATTTAAACTGGCATCCTTATTCCTTATCCCCTTGTCCTGTTCTTTGATCCTCCTCTCATCTTCCTCCATTCGCCACTGTCCCTTTTCCAGACCTCCTACTGTCTTGGCATCCTCTCCAGGTACTGCTGCCTTTCATGGCTCCTCTATCCCTGTGTGTCTACCTCCCTTTTCCTTTTTTTTCATTTTCAGATCCTCATTACTTCTACTGACACAGTTTTCTTATCTTATGGTGCATTTTGAATGAGTGTTTGTTGTGTGAACGTGCTGTGTGCATCTATGTTTTCTTAGTGGATGTGTTGTTGTGTATTGTAGAAAAAAGGATGCAGATTTGCGCCCGCTAAGGCCAGCTTTATTGCAGTTGTAAGAGCTTATATGTATATTTATGGACTCTTGTGTTTCATGTGTTGCTTCAGTGGACCTTTGGTGTTATCTTGCTTTACTACACTTTGATATCACTACATAATATACACATTCTTTTTCAGTTTATTTAAAGGATCTGATCTGATATGATCCTCAGTACATGCACAGGGTTGTAATATTCAGCTTTGCATTGTAAACCACATTTACACATGCTGTTTCCTATCCCCACACACACATCTCTGTGCTCCTCTGTGGACCTCCCCATCTATATTCATCCGTGTTCTTGTATTCATTTGTGTGCATCCCATGTTCATATTCCACCTTATTCATCTCACTACACCATGTCTTTTGTGTCTTCTCTTATGTTTTCCATCCATACATGTCTACCTCCATTTGTCCGGAAGCAGTAAGCAGCATGGTATGACGGAGGAATGCAACAGGTATGGGTGTGTGAGTTGGGTGACACCACAATTCTGGGTCTGAAAATTGCTTTGCCCCAATACTATTTGTTTTTATTGCATTCCAGCTATAAATTCAAGATTTTATACCACATCTGTTGTGAAGGGCACCATCATATAAAAAAAGACATGAAGTCTATATGGATATCTCACTCCTTTTTTTTTATCTTTCCATTATTTTTTGTAATTGATTGATCTCGTCTGGCAGGCCATAGACTATGTAATGGTCTGTTCGCCCTCTAGGCAGAGATAAGTTCACAACTGGCCCAGGTTTGTGTGTGCCATCTGCCATCTATCCATCATTTCTCTAACCGTTCATTGCTTAGCCTGTTTCTATCTCCAATCAAGACAGCTGAACATTTGATTTACCTTCGTTATGGTAAATGTGACCTCATGGGTGCTTTCCAAAGCCTTCTAATTCTATGTAGGTCTCAGTGCTCTCAAGTGGCTCTCTTATCCCTGCCAAGTCTCCTCTCCACCTCCACTCTCAAAGATGGAAATCAAATTCCATCTGTTAGTCTAACAGCATCTGTGAGAATTCAGGAAAAGAGGAGGAAAAAAAAAAGAAGACAGTGATTGATTGTAGCAGGACGACCACTTCAGACTACTGAGACATTATTTTCAGTATTCATTGACTTGAGAATTAATTTAACTGGATAGTTTCTAACTGTAACACAATAAAAGTAGTAACTTCTTTAATTTCGCATGATGATTTCTGGCATAATTTTCTATTTGACAAGCTCCACACTAATATGTGCAAATTAAAAGATATCTTTTTCCAGCTTGAAAAGATTTACAGGAAGATTTATTAACTCAGACACCAGTTTCATTACCCATCTCTCATAATGGCATGTGAGAATGATATTTTGATAATCCTATTATGTCAAGTTTGATACCCTTAAAATAACCATCAAATTCAACATTCATTATCTCCTTTTCTTGTCTAATCAGCATTTTTTTTTTATTATTTCTTGTACACTGTACATGATTCTAGTTTGATTTATAAAAAATCAATCCTTTTGACTCACCATTGATTTGCATGCCCAAACTACCTGTCTCCAAGTAATTTATGCTGAGTGAAGCTACCGGTTGGCCATTTTGATTGATGGCTGGTGATTTGCATAGCTGTGATTGCATTGCATTTTTTGGCTGACTTAAGTGTCAAGACTCATCTCAAATCAAATTTGTCACATAATCAAACTGTGCTTTACATATCACACGGCATGTATATGCTTATTTGATATACCTGAAGGCACGAATTAATCATAGGAATTAAGTTTTGTTTGTCTGGAAGTGGACATAGACGTCTTTGTTTTCCCTTTCAGTATGATTCACCTATTGTGCCATCGACTGTTAAGGCCTAAGATGCTTTGTTTGTAATGAAGATCCCTGTATAAACAGAGGTACAATGTAAAAGGTCATCGTGTGGCTTTTATATAAAAGCGACGCTGTCAGCTAACAAAATCTTTTCGCTATATTTGTTTGTCATCTATTAGATCCAAAGCTATTTGTTATGATATTTTCATCAGTTGAAAGAGACAGTGTTCGACAATGAGCCTAGGCAGATAACAGTGTCCTCTCTGTGCATTACCCTGTATTGGACAAAATTGTCTGAGTTAGTCTGATTTTATTTTTAAATTGGCCAGTCAGGACAAAGCTGAGCAAATGGTCTAATGAAGAGAAAGCACAGAGGCTTGTTAGTGTAATCAGTTTGGAGCTGCATGAATCTGCCTCTGAAAGAATTTCTGTATTTCACCACTGAGTAGAAGGCCACGATGCTCAGTTTGTCTCCAGTGTTTTATCAGGGGAGAAGTTAACATTTTATCTGCCCTTTTCTAATGATGTGACATGTTTTTTCCACAGTTGATGATTTCAAGAGGTGTTGCTGTCTGACTATGATAAATATGAAACAATAACAGAACAGTGTTTAGCATCAAACACACAAACAATGGTAGGCAGCTTTGAAATAATAGAGCTAGTTAGTCACCCTTTGAAACTGGAGTGGAAACTTCCTTTAGAATTAGATTGGATCACAGGGAGGCAAAGACTGAGGGCAGCTATGTGAAGTTGAGAGTGCGGTGGCCCTCGGAGCCCTCCATTTCCCGTATCTTTTCACCTTCACCTGCCCCATTCTTCAGAGTTCACTGGCTGATTGATTTGCTTTGGACAGACAGTATTTTTGAAATTAAAAATTGATTAATTGATCAGTAGTGGTAGTAGGAGTAGATCGGCAGGTTTAAAAAGATAATTGGCATGAATGAATATTAAAAGTGCATATGAACTTTTATGTGCTGTTATGCTACACATATCTGTATTTGAAGAAGAGTGGTGATGTGAGATTTTGTGAACAGCTGGTATGTCTCAGCACTTGGGAATCTCAATGGGGAAAAGACATAAGAGCACAACAGGAAGCTACTTAAATTCTCCTTGAAACTAACCAAGCACTTCCTTTAGCTACCGTACTCTTTCATGGGCATGAGGGGATTCACGCTGTGCTTCAGCCTCAGGTAAATGCTCTATTTGGTTGCGTAATTTCTGGACAGCTGAGCGGTAAAAATCATTTTCAGCATTTCATGTGTGACTTGTGACATTTATAGCACAACTAATAATGACTTTTAAAAAGATTTAGCCTATGGGAAAACTTTGATAACATCAAGTAACAGTCGGTGTGTTGTAATGTGATGTGTTCGTGATGTAGTACAATGTGTTCTTGCTAGTAGGATAACACAGACAAATATGTTAAAGATGATCTTTTTGAAGGCTTCCTCTACCCGTCTCTATTGTGCATGCTTGCTCGTTCCTTCATTATCATGGTAGACCAGGTCTTTATTAATGAAGGGACATCTGTTTCATTAAAACAGAAAGATGCCTGGGAGAGGAAGGGATGGAAGGGGTCTAAAGAGGAGCACATGCTGAGAGCCAGAATGAGAGAGGACCAGACATAGAGAGATGCTTTGTGGTTACAGGGGGTTTGAGGCAGAGTAAGTAGAAATAAAAGGCAACATGAAATACAAATGTAAGAAAAAAAATTAGGAAGCAATGTCACACCCTTAGGCAGGAATCCTCTCACTGAGACTGATGCAGAGTAGGAATGAGCCCAGCTTTTACACCCATACACATACTTCTACAAATCACATCAGGTATCATCATAAAAAGTTACCAGAAACATAAATTACCTCAGAAATACATGTAACTAGTACTAATAACTAGCTTTAGGGCATCTGAAATAGAATAGAATACAGTACAATACAATAGACCTGGAAGGCTGTTTAAAATGGTACATAAGGCCCCAGTTACAAAGGTGTAGAGACCTGTTGGTGACTGCCTGGTAACCACCGGTTGCTAGGAAAAAATGAGTATTCCACAACCAGTTTTGAGTTTCATTACCATTCGGTGGTTAGTTAGTGAGTGTTTGCAGACAAGTTGGCATCTTCCATTCAGACTGTGGGTGACTATGTAAATCTGCTAGTGACCAAAGCAATCACAAGGAGGTTTTTGGTGCAGCATCCTCTTTGCGACTGATTTCACCCAGCGACAGCCAGGAACCTCCAGCAACTACTTACCAACCAGTTGCAGATTACACATTTTTCGCTAGCGTTTTTATCCACCTGTGGCAATGGGACTGAAAACACTTGAATTTACAGATTAAGAGGTGTGGCCCAATAGTTTTGTCCATGTAATGTACATTTATTGGTCACAAAAATACTAACATGTCATGTTCATGATATGGTGACACATGGTTCTGTCTTTTATTTACTTTGTGATTGCTTTGGTCACTAGCAGATTTACATGGTCACCCACAGTCTGCACAGAAGACGCCAACTTGTCTGTGAACAAGCGCTAACTAACCACCGAGTGGGAATGAAACTTGAAAAAGTGCTACACAAACTGAAAAGGAGAACATTCGCCTTCAAAGTAAAAGGTGTGCCTTAACACTGAAACCAACACCTTTCAAAGGGCATACAGTGGGGCAAAAAAGTATTTAGTCAGCCACCAATTGTGCAAGTTCTCCCACTTAAAAAGATGAGAGAGGCCTGTAATTTTCATCATAGGTATACCTCAACTATGAGAGACAAAATGAGAAAAAAAAATCCAGAAAATTACATTGTCTGATTTTTAAAGAATTTATTTGCAAATTATGCTGGAAAATAAGTATTTGGTCAATAACAAAAGTTCATCTCAATACTTTGTTATATACCCATTGTTGGCAATGACAGAGGTCAAACGTTTTCTGTAAGTCTTCACAAGGTTTTCACACACTGTTGCTGGTATTTTGGCCCATTCCTCCATGCAGATCTCCTCTAGAGCAGTGATGTTTTGGGGCTGTCGCTGGGCAACACGGACTTTCAACTCCCTCCAAAGATTTTCTATGGGGTTGAGAT
>VUQS01058008.1:0-10817 GCA_015108495.1 Heterochromis multidens | reverse complement strand
CCCACCCCCACCAAGCACCCCCACCAAGCACCCCCACCAATCCCGGAAACGAGAGGCACCCACCCCACCCCAGACAGCCGGACACAGGGACAGGCAGTGGGCCCGCTAGGAGGAACCTGGGACCGCAGCAGTTTTTTGGCAATTGTGAGATGAGCCTTTGTGTTCTTTTTGGTCAGCAGTGGTTTTCTCCTTGGAACTCTCCCATGGATGCTGTTTCTTTAGATCGTGACATGATGCGTTGTTTTTTGAGATCTTTTAGTCTACTTCACTTTGTCAGACAGGTTCTGTTTAAGTGATTTCTTGATTCAGCAGGTCTGGCAGTAATCAGGTCTGGGTGTAGTTAGTGAAACTGAACCCACCCACATTTACAAAAAATGTGGCTAATCACAGTTAATTGATGATTTAACAATTAGTTTTTCACACAGGGTCAGGTAGGTTTGGATAACTTTTTTCACTTAATAAATGAAATCATCATTTAAAAACTGCATTTTGTGTTTACTCAGGTTATCTTTGTCTAATATGAAAATTTGTTTTTCATACCACTGTAGCTTCTAAAAACTAAAGATGGATAACTAGATCTCCTAAAGTAACTAGTCATGACTTTTAGCTCAAATCCCATGCAGGACGGCTATCTTTACATTTTCTCTCATATTACGTTTGTACTTCAATTTCCACTAGCTGTTTGATTAGGTTTAAAAAAGATTAAGGTTTGCATTAAAAAACTACATTATGAAGCTCAATTTTCCTGGTTGCCTGCAAAATGAATTACATTCTCTATAAGACACCTACAAAAGTCCTCATCTACAACTTATTTCATTCATTGTCCAGTGGCAGAATACATTCTCAGGGTTGAGGTGATGAGCCAACATAAATAAATGGAAATCACATATGGAAATTGATACATTCAAACTGGGCTATACCTGTATTAAACTAGGTTTTTGAATTGGGTGTTTATGACATACTTTCCACCTTTCAAGCATCAACACACTGGACCACTGCTGACCTAAATGTTTATTACATTATCGAAATATGATTCTTCTTTGGAAATGAAATGAAACTTAAAAAAGTTTTACAAAAAACAGCCTTGACTTCATAGGCTCACCATCTGTGCTGTCTTGACACATTGATCAGAGTTTCCATAAAGGTGGGCATGTGCCCCCATTAAATATGTTTTTATAATTCTCCTCTTTTCCATTGGAAACACCATATGCATCTTTCAAGCCGTGTTTTTGTGCGTATGCACCAATTATAAATGAGGCGTCATATCACAGAGTGCGTTTCATCGACTAAGTTGGCTGCCAGCAAGTGAACAGCCAGTCAAGCAATGGAAATGAGCATCACTACCAGAGCAAATGCATCATGAGATTTACAATTCCAGTGGCAGTTGTGTTTAACATTCCTGCTTTCAGTCTCCTGCGTGGGCCACACAATAATTACTTCCATGTAGGTAACATTATTAAAATATGGAAGCCATCCCGGCTCCTAAAAGAAGACGAAGAAGCTGTCAGCAGTGCTTTGGGCAGCATTTCAAACTTTGGGTTTACATTTCAAAATGTAAACTTAATCCCAGACCCGGCACCAGCTGATATACAGAATAACAGTTTATAATTTAAACCAATACATGATAAATTAAGTGTGAAACTGGCTGCAGACAGATCTGATGAGATTTTGTGACGTCACATTTAAAAACCTGCAAGTGGTCCAATGTGGATTACGCTCTTTCCTAAACTATTAGTGCTTCTTCACTCGTAAAGGTTCTGTCATAACAAACCAGGACCAGTTTCATCTATTTAAAGTCAGACTGAGTCATTTCCACTGACAGTAATTCTTTATGCAAAACCACATTAAACATTAATGACGATGTTAAATAATGAAGTTTATACTGACATTAGCGAGCCAACACACAAATGAAGCAACAGATACTTCCGATTGAGGAACACCCAACACCTGCTGTGCACACTTGCTCTGTGCTCTGTGAAGTTAATATTTGTCAGCGCTGTTCTTTTGACTGTATGGCTCATTATGGCATGGGTGCTGCTGGTGTATGGATATTATCTGTGAGGCAGATGTCAGAGGGCTATGTCTGTTTCACAGATGTGATGGCTGGTGTCTGAAAAAACCAAAATATGGCAGTACTTTCCTTCAAATGTATAATTAGCTCTGCTATGACTTCATATTGAGTCAGAATTTTTTTGCATGGCCCTAAGAAATAAAATATCACCTTTTTGCTTTTAAAGGACAGTTGTGGATAAAGAACAGCAGTCCTGTATCAGATCACTTCTCAGTTGTTTAGACCCACTGGTAACAAATTGTATGTCTGCCACCTGAAGACACCAAAATTAGCACTTTTAAAAATATGGGTGGTGCTACATCCACACCTACATGGGTATTTTTTAAAACAGGGATTTTCTGTTTTCCATCCACATGAAAATGCAGAAAACAAGGTCAAGCGCTGTCGAGATGATGCCAAACCATCGGGTGACGACATAACCTTCACTGGATAGAAATGTCAGCCAGTCTGCGTATACACTGTTTTAAAAATCTATTAAAGAAACAAAATTTTCTGCCATACATTATCCATTTTTTGTTTGTCTGTTTTTAAAAACAGAAGTTTCTGTAAGTGATAACATTCAATTTGTGGTTAAAAAATATGGAAAAACATTTGTTAAAAATACATACAGAAAATTTGTCCATTTTAAAATAGCACACTGTGATGTCAAAAAAAGAAGATAAAGGTGCTCATCTTTGATCCTGCAAGAAAAAATCTTTGTTTTCCTTGTCCACATGTAAACACAGTTTCACCCTGGAAGGAGTTTTCAATAGCTCTTATTTTCAGTGACTTAAAACAGCATTTACATGTGGACGAAAGCCCAAAACACATAGAAAAAGTTATGTTTACCAAAATACTGAGACCAGTGTTGTGCATTCAGAGATGCTTTTCTGTATACCTTGGTTTTAACAAGTGGTTATTTGAGTTACTGTTGCCTTCCTATCAGCTTGAAGCAGTCTGGCCATTCTCCTCTGACCTCTGGCATCAACAAGGCATTTTGGTCCAGAGAACCATCGCTCACTGGATATTTTCTCTTTTTCAGACCATTCTCTGTAAACCCTAAAGATGTTGGGGAAAATCCCAGCAAATCAGCAAAGTCTGAAATACTCAGAGCAGCCCGTCTGGCACCAACGACCATGCCATATTCAAGGTCACTTAAATCGCCTTTCTTCAGCATTCTGGTGCTCAGCTTGAACTTCATTAGGCCATACTAACCACATCTACATGCCTAAATGCATTGAGGTGCTGCCTTGTGATTGGCTGCTTATATAGTTGCGTTAATAAGCCGTTGAACAGATGTACCTAACAAAGTGTCAGGATCCCACCGTAGTCACACTCCTCCTGCTGATAGAGCCTTGCAGCTTATTGTTGGTACCCTTTTTTGTCTGTTAGTACCTGTTTTTGCACTTTGGCAACTTATTTAAAAAAAAAAAAACCTTAACCCTCTTAGTAGTGCATCCCATCACCAAGAAGCTTTTAGGCATTTTTTTTGTTAAACAGACAGATTTGACAAAGAAACGCCTTCATGTGATGTAAACTCAGTGGAGAGCCATGAATTGTTTTCTCCTTTCATGTTCTGTCTGTTCTATGGAATTTTTGGCTGAGATCGCAAAGAGTCGCTGAAGTTACCATTGTAGGTGACAGCCTCATCACACATCATGTTTCTGTCACTGCTATCGGAGCTGGAGCCAATAAATACTGCATAGCCATCTGACCTGTGGATCACTGCTAATTGTACTCTTTCATAAAGAAGACAAAAGCCAGATGCTAATGGGTGTTCGAAGGTTTTTCTGTCCAGTGTGAAATAGGCTGTAGTCTCTTTCAAGAATCCCTTTGAGAACAATTTGTGATATCTTTATCCAATAGTCAGCTGGATCAGCCCTCCAAGGCTCCCTTCACAAGAAAATCCTCATGTGTGGCTCATATGATGTTGTATAATTTAATTTCTAAACAATAAAACATTCCAGTCAATGACAGAAACCAGATCATCAGAACTTTAAAGTGTGACGTTAACTGAAGGAAATTATTACTCGAAGACAGTGCTGCCTTTATGTGTTCTTCGTAGCTTTAGGAGACACTTGTTCGTACTTATAAACCTGACATTTTTTTTTACCCTGAAATCAGCATCAAGAGACCATCGGAAATACTGTGGTGTGTGAATCATAAAACACCCTTAAACTAAAGCACCAGTCTTATTGTTCCAGGTCACCGTTTCAGAACTTCTTTGTTTATGCGGCTATCTGAACATCGTGTGTCTTTGCTCAGGAGTCTGGCATACTTTCTCAAACTGCCTGACAAATAAGTGTTTACTCATGTTTTTCTTATTGCTGCAGTTAACCCGCTGATCCATGTTTGTTTGCATTTCAAGTGCATTGCAATGAAATGACAAAAATAATTCGCTCAGTTGGAGGGACAACAAAAACAGCTTTAAAAGGGGACTCGGTGCCGATTTGTTTAAAATGGAGACCCTATGTTTCAAGTGATTGTTTAAAAGCGATTGTAATCAAAGTGCTCGGGATTATTAAAGTTGTCACTGATGGTTTGCATTCACTGACAGTTATCTGTTCAGCAGTTTGGTCGCAACCGTAGTTTATCTGTAAGTTAGCTTATCGCAAGAGCTCCTTTTATCTGTAACAGCTTTAATGTTCTTGTAATTAAAGTTAAATGCCAGGGTCATTTCTGCAGAACTAGTTTGAAGACCATAATGAGTTCAAAGCCACCAGCTCAACCGCAATGAAACAATTAGAATCACTGAGCCAAACTTCTGGTCCATAATGGCTTTCTCCTCCTAGGCATGAGCAATCAAGACTTATCCAAGGCATGACCAACGGAGCCTGAGGGGACCAGTGTCAGCTCATGTAGGCTGGAGTCTGCAAAGCCACTCAAATTAGCTGTTCCAAAATCCACACAACTCTTTGGGAATAAATAAGATCACAGCCATTAGCTTTGGGTGCTGATCCCAGATCAGCACTTCTGCTCTGCGGGACTTTGAAGTTTGGCCTCAGATTGCAACGTGAATTTAAGCCAAAACCACAAGACAATGAGACTGACTCATTCCTTTCCTACAAGAGAAGAAAAAGATTTTGAGAAATGTGGCCACATCTAAAAAAATTTACCATTAGCGCAGCACTACTTTTACAATATGACTAAAATATACAAGACTCATTATAACTGTGGTGATGATAGGAAGTGACTTTTTCAGCAGCACCATGCTATGTATTGTTCAATATGTGGAAATATATATATATATGTGTGTGTTTGTGTGTGTGTTTATATATTTTTCTGTTGCTGTAAAATTAATTGCACTGAATGAAAAAAAATCTTTGAATCACATGTTGCTTAACCTAGTGTAAACAACACTTGAAGGACAGTCCTTCCCAGAGAGGGAAGCCCCTACAACTTTCCTAAATAGTTCAGAAAAAAAATCCAATATGTGGTACTTCACTCAATCCAGCAAATTGCTTTCTGGTGTGACGAAACATTTTTTTCCCTCACGGACAACTGACTTCCAACATCTGAGTCTTGTTAGGATGGCTACACAAAACAACAAGACTGCAGGGCAAGGCAATGAAGAGATCAGTCGGAAACTGATCGGTAACTCATAATTAGTTCATTAGTGATTTGTGCTTACCGTTACCACAGAGCAATGATTACACAGCTTAAAAAACATCGGTGCAATGAAAGAAGGGTCAGTGACATACAGAGTGTGTGTGTGGGAATGGGGATGTGTGCGTTGTGTGTTGTCAATCTGCACCCCAACGTCAAGCCACAGAGCCACTGACCAGATGTTTTCTGTCCTTTTCTCTCTCTCTCTCTCTCTCTCTCTCTCGCTCTATCTCTTGGCATTTTTCTCTCTTTTCCTTCATTTTTTTACCCTCAGAGTTTCCCCACACTTGCTCCACAAGGCCAAATTTATGCATTTTTGTAGTAGTTTGGCTCACAAGCAGCATGCTCAACATACAGTATGGTCCTCTGTGTTCACAGCTGTCCCTAAAATCAACAAGAACTACACAGTGCTTTTGCAAAATGTGTACAAAAATGATCATTAATGATTTAAAACAATTTAGAGATACAATTGTTAAGTCTAGATACAATTATCATTGTATTATTGATTGGGCAGAATTCAGTTTTTTTTTAAATAAATTGCATTAATAATGCTTGACTGCAGAAAAATAGACATTTACATTTTCCACCCAAGTAGTTGTTGTCTATAACATATAACTATGTCATCACTGGAGACTTACCCTGAATGAAAGGACAAGTTATATAACTTGGCACACTACATCACATCAATTAAAACCATATTGCTGGCGTTCTTCTCCTTTCTTGTGTCTCAACACTGAACTTCTTCCTCAGAAGGAAGTCTTTTTGCACTCTATCTTCCTCAGAGATTCTCCTCACTCTATACTCAACAGAAAAAAAAGTTAAACAGCAGCAAGAATTGTAGGATTTCAAAGGTGACATTACAGCATTAGCTTATCGGAGTAGCGCACTGTCAAGTGCTGTCCGCGGTGCTGAACGTTGAAACAGTATTTTAACAACTGGCCGGTTTTATGTGTTTTTCTAAATAAAGTAAACTGTTTTTGGTTTTTGGAGTTTGCTTGGTCAGAAAAACCTGCTGACGCACAAATGTCCAACTTTAAACAGAACTGACCCTGCCAGCTCCCTCTTAGGCCTCAGTCACACAGGCCTAGAGACCTGTTGGTGACCGTCTGGCAACAACTAGTTACAAGGGAATAATATGGATTATTTTAGTAATCAAGTATTCTGTTGATTATTCCATCGAGTAATTGGATAATAATAATAATAATAATAATAATAATAATAATAGTTTGTCTTATTAATGAGCAATAGTAAATATTCAAAAGAAAAAAAAGGCAGGTCTTTTAAAGGGAACTGCTCACTGTTTTACATCTTAGAAGGTGCCACATTTTAATAGTTTAACTGCACACAACATCTGCCAAAAGAACTAAACCCTTTTTAATGTATTTACGTGCCATATTAAAGTCCGATTTTTTTAAAGAAAACATTTTTTATGCAAAAATAAATAATACAAATGCAGTAATCCATCCATCCAGTCATTTTCTTCCTCTCATTCAATTAAGGGTCGCGGGTGGGCTGGAGCCTATCCTGGCTATTACAGAGTGAGAGGCAGGGTAAACCAGGACGGGTGTAAAATAAGGTATACATACAACCAAACTAATGCATAAAATAGCCTTTAATCTATCTTCTTGGAAGGCTTTCTTACATTAAGAGGAGACAAAAAGAGTTCTGACAGTATTGTATCTCCTGGTGTGTTCATGTATATCTGTTTTTGTGCACATGCGTGTGTGTGTCTGTGTATTTAAGTGTAGTTGTGTCTGTAAGCCTTTAAAGCAGCATGTGGCAGCTGCAATGAAAAAAAGTGAGCATATCAGCATTCTCAGAACTGAGGTTTGGCCCGTGGTTTGATGTAATGTTTCCTGCTGCAGAAAATGGACGTTCTGATGGTGTAGATGTTAATAGTTAATGTTAATAATTAATGTCAATAATTATTCAGTGTCCAACCTAGAAGCCCCAGGTCAGTGACTCAGAGTTTTATTGGCCCATGTATATCTTTACTGGCCTGCGAAAAAACCCCCCAAAAAAAGGCTTTTTAAAAAATATTTTTAAATATTAATGCAATTTATTTAATATAATTTATTGACATTTTATATTAATCTAGGTCTGCAAAAAAGTATTACTAAAGCCTTGAAATAAATATGTTGTAGTACACCCCATGCACCCCCTTTAGCTGCATCCCTGCTTGCTGAAGGTATCGCTGGGATGGAAAGTAGGATGGCTGCCATCAGCCTGCCTTGTGTCAGACCAAGTTAACAGTTCATCTGCATATATACGCTTTTATTTAAAATTCTTTAGCTCTGCTGTAGATTTCTTGCTGTGTAAAACAAATGTTGTTGGATGGGAGCAGCTACAAAGTTCACTTTTCTTTCTTGGAGACGGTTGAACAGGTGGAGGTTGCTGGAGGCAGCTGGCTGTCATAAGCGTAAAATTGGTCACAAAGAGGTATACTGGCCGCACCAAAAACCTCCTTGTAATTGCCTAGTTTTCATGGAAGCTGTCGACTTGTCTGCAAACACTTGCAAACTACTCACCAAGCGGTAGTAAAACTGTGAGTGTGATGCAAACTTGAAACAGTTCACAGTTCAAGGGAAAAGCACAATTTTTACTTTATTTTTGAATGTTTCCAGTTTGTGTTACACGTTTTCAAATTTTACTACACCTCAGAGACCAAATGGTGAGTTTTTGCAGACAAGTCAGTGTCTCATGCAGACACCATCAGATTGCAAACCAATCTGTGTGGACATTTTGTGTGCAGCACCCACTTTGTGATCAATTTCACCTGGTGACAGTCAACAACCTACAGCAACAACTTGTTGCCCTGTTGGGAATACACATTTTTCCCTAACAAGCAGTGGTTGTCAGGTGGGTCACAGACTGGTCTCTAGGCCTGTGTGACTGAGGTTTTACAAACTTTTTGTGATGTCTGATTGCACCTATGTGAGAACAGTGCTGGTAACTGTCTGGTAAGTTTTCAGCCATGACTGCATGTAGTGCATCTTCCTGCACACTTTACCCAGAAAGCACCTTCAACAAAGCATGTCCAAAGCAAGAACAAGTCAGACGTCCAACTGTGGACAATATCCCAAGTTGATTTTTCCATCATTGTCTGGAGTTCAAATGCGAAGATGGCTATATTGAGCTTGAAAACTATGAGTAACATTTTTTCCCATTTAATGGAAAATTGTTTATCAATTTGAGGAAACCTTTAGCACACAAACTGATGAATGAAAATAATTAGTTGCAGTCTTACTTTTTGAAGTCCATAAAATAAGAAGACCAGAGGAAAAAGTGAAAACAGTGCTGTGCACATGCAGGAGTTTTTCTGTGGCCTATTACTTAAGAATAAGTACTTAATTTATGCAATGATTGATCATCATTTCATCATAACATTCTGCACAGTGGCTGGACTTCACCAAATCAATCTTCGCCATCTGCGAAGTCGGGAGCTCAGCAGGAAAGACAAGGCTGTAAAGCTGACATGAACGACAGATTGTTGGCGGCGCCCAACATCTGTCCATTCTCAGCTGGAGTTACCACTGCAGAGGGAAATACTGGCTAGCTTTAAGTGTACAGGTCGTTTTTACATGGTCATTTCTGTGCAACTGATCCGTCCCCAAATGGAATTGTTTAAAAATCCAAAATGATGGATTCGCCCAACTTGAATCTGTCTGCAGCATACCATTGACAGGCGTGAGCTGTTACAGCAATAATACTAGATAAACTGAGAAGAGAAAAAGAGGAGGAGATATGGTTGTTGTCTGACAATGTGAAAAGGAAATTAAACAATGCTGAAACCAGACAGTAGACCTAGATTCTTGAAAGGTGAAATACAGCAGCACACTTGAGGTACAATGATTACCCAAACACAGAGAGGTGTTCAGAAGATTAAGCCTTAAGTGACTGAGGTAGAGGAATTGCTACATACTAGTCAAAACAGCAGAGGGGAAAGTTGAGGAACGTTGACTCATCTCAAAACTATTTTCTTTTGCATTTTTAAATCAGAAAGAGAAAGTCTGTGACACGGTCAGGAAATCATGTGTCATACAGGGAGGAGATTTAAGTTTTTTTCCCCTGTCTTAACGCTACAAGTGCCAGTAAAGAAGATGCAATAAGGGAAAATTAGCTGTTTATCACAAGCTTTTACGCTGATTTAAAAGAAGACATTGATGTCATTGTTCGGCCTTAATTCAGTCAGAGATACATCAATGAACTGACCATTTACAGTAGATTGTTAAACAGATTTGACGGCTCTATTTAGGCAACATTGGAACACTGGAGTTTTGCCGGCATTTAGTATTTCAAACGGTTTGTTAAATTTAAAAAAAAGTGCCCTAATCAACAGGAAAGTAAGATCAGAAAGATGGATGACACTCCAGAAAACAGTGAGAGGGAGAGATGAAGGGCTTTCTTTCCTTCTTTCTGACCTGCTCTGCTCAACTACTGGTCTGGGAAGGGGAGGAGAAAGAGAAATGGGGGAGAGGGAGGGAAGGCGAAAACAGGGTGGGACAGAACACCCCACCCCCCACTCCCCTCTCCCGCACAAACATATGTAGAGACACACACAGACACACACACACACACGCTCATATAAATGCACACAGCCCTTCAAAGCCAAGTGGTTTTAATAGACGTCCAATTACACTAAGAGATGACATGTGGGGAATTGCAGCAGATAAATAAGGTGAAAGGAAAGACAAGATTCAGTCACCTCAGAGAAACTCCAGATGACCAGGGAGAGCACCGCTGATAGACAGATAGGAGAGAGAGAGGGAGAGAAAAAAGGAAGGGGGGGCGCCAAAGGAGAAGGAGCCACACACAGGAGGAAAGAAGAGAGGCAACGCACCGCTCCAACATTCAGACTCTGAGAGGCAAGGACAGTGGACAGACAGGGAGCTCAGCTCACTGACAGACGCACTACGAGAGAGGGGAGAAAGACGAGAGCTCGCGGGGTCAGTTACACACTGAAGTAACTTCAAACCAGCTCAGACAAAACAAGAAAAACAAAGAGAAAAGAAGAAAAGAAAGTCTGGATTCTGTGACGTCTTTTTCGGTGGCCTGGAGATTTCATGAGAAGCAGCATTTTTAATTTTTTGTTGGTTTTCTTTTTTTTTTTTTTTGGCTTCCCATTTTTTTTTTTTTTTTTTTTCTTATCTCTTTTTTTTTT
>VUQS01058003.1:0-14225 GCA_015108495.1 Heterochromis multidens | reverse complement strand
TCAAAATAGAAGTGTTAGTTGTTTTTGCAAACCTCAGGTATATGTACAGTAAAGCTTTGAAGTACCGTGTTCGTGAGTCCCCACTATCAGCTTTAACAGGTACTACCGTGTTCGTGTGTCCCCACTACGTCTATCAGCTTTAACAGGTACTACCGTGTTCATGAGTCCCCACTATGTCTATCAGCTTTAACAGGTACTACCATGTTCGTGTGTCCCCACTACGTCTATCAGCTTTAACAGGTACTACCATGTTCGTGTGTCCCCACTATCAGCTTTAACAGGTACTATCGTGTTTGTGAGTCCCCACTATGTCTATCAGCTTTAACAGGTTCTACCGTGTTCGTGAGTCCCCACTACGTCTATCAGCTTTAACAGGTACTACCATGTTAATTTTTCCCTTTCTGCTGCACTATGACAGCAGTGAACAGGCACAAAAACAATAAATAATGAGCTAAAACCCAACATGAAAAAAGCCAAGTGAAAAGACTAGAAACCGTTTCACACTCATGAAAACATCCAGCCCAGTCTTATAGCGGAAAACATGAAATAGTAATGGAAAATCTGTTTGTTCTTACACATGAATACGAATTGACAGGTTTTTTTCGTGGCAAACAGGATCACTTCTGTAAGTAATGTTTTTCAATAGGAAGATAGGAAGTATATTTTGTGCCCACAGCATGTATTTTGTCCAGATCAAACTGTTGTATTTTCACTCGTGTGAAGTACCATGAACAAAGTATGTTTAACGCCTAAACCTAGTAAAGCTGTTTTTATTTTCTTTTGTATCAACCAAGTTGTTTTTACTAATAATTAATAAACTTATTTCATATTAATAACATATTGAATACAACTAAAGTGTATTACTTGAATCCGACCAAGATTCACAGATCCCTCCAACCTCCAAATGTGGACTTTTTCACCCTTTAAAAGTGGAAAATATTTCCATTTAATTTTCAGAAACACGATTTCAGTACATCTGAGGTTATGATTACCTTGCATACTGCTGTAACACTGTGTTGAAATACCAGCCATTGGTGGTTTAAAATCCTAGAATTAAACAGAGGAAAACAGTTGGTGTTAAATGCACTTGTGGCCTTTTGCATTTTCATAAACAAGCCTCTTTTATCCATGTACATGAAGCTTTTACTGTTCAAACCACAAACAGCGAGAAGCGTGACATCAAGCTGAGTTGTTTACCACAGTGTGTGATGGTGAATCTTTATGTCTCTGCAGTCTGCTGATAATCCGAAGGTGTTAATATTCTGAGCAGCGAGCTGTAGGGTCAGTAGGAGCTGGTGTCTCTGCTGCTGTGAACATCCTGAATATCCTGCTCTGCACGCCTGACCAAACTTGTGAGATTCTGCGTGTTTGAGAGGAAAATAACATGAGCATGTTTGTGCACACGCATTCATTAATTATACACTGGAAATTAATAAAGGACGTGCTGAATTATACTCATGAAGAACAGCAGCTATCAGCCATTCAGCCATGTGATGTGCATTACAGTGTAAACCTTAAAGGGGTACTTATTCTGCTTTTTCTTATTTCCTGTTATAAAATTTATGGACTATGTTTAAAGGCCAGGTCTGTGCCAGGAAACCAATCAATTTAAATGAACTCTACCAATTCAAATATCCAGCCAGAATTATGCTAGAATCTTGCAAGGATTATTTTGAACTGGAAATCATGCAGAGCTACTCTAGTAGAGTTCAAGAAAGAAAATATGGAGCTGGAAGTGAGCGTAATAATAGACTGTAAATTAAAGAAGGTCATGAAATTAAAGCATAGGTGTCCTGCATTCTTTCTAATGGCCAGTGAGGGCAACTCCTTTACTTGCAAAAAACCCCTCTGGTTGTCTATAGAAAATCAACACTCAGCTCCCTTGTCTATTTCCTGATGAGTTTATAGCCTCAATTAGTAGTTTAAAGTCTTATTGAATACAACGTTAAGTTAATTTTGTCAGTCTCAGTCAGATCCACCCCTTGCTCATCATGTCCGGTTTCAAAAATGCTCAGATCAAGGCATCAGAACAGGACTTTACAAACCAGTGGGTGACGTCATGGTGTCTGTGTCCATCTTTTGTAAATACGCTATGATTTCAGGCACCAAATGTCTAAAGACTGATGTGGCTTCCAGGTTTGTAAAGTGAAGCCGATGGTGGTGTCTTAAGTGTGCAGTTCTACTGATGGCCAGCAGGAGGTGGCTCCTCTAGCTGTAAAATAAAAAGTCAGAATGTGTTTAAGTCTACTGGAAAATAACCTACTACTCCCTTTATCTATGACTTCATTAAACACGTTCATGGTTTCAGTTGCTAGTTTCAAGTGTTATTAAATATAACCTGTTAATTTTTATAAATTACGGCCCTTTTTGGAGCCAGATAGTTGATAAACCATGGTGTGATTTATGGCGTGGATACTCTGTGAAGTCGCTACCCTTTCTCAAGCAGTTCTTCAAAAGAAAAAAAAAAAGCTGGCTTCAAAATATGACTTCTCTAACCAATGGGTGACCAGCACTGTGGCTACAGCCATCTTTTATTTTCTGTTGAAAAATTAATGACAAACTTGATTCATGTAAAAATATTGTTTGTAAAGCCTGGATTTCTACGACAAAGCTGCGACTCAGTGTCTGCATTTACGTATGGATAAAAGCAGGTTTGAGCCTGTATCTCATGCTTTGCCATCAGACTGTGTTTGTAGGCCAACATTTCTATACAGTCAGGGTTCTGTTTCCACCGTGTGCTGTTGGCACGTGCAGCAGGTCATTTTTAACATATAGTTTTTTTTATACTTCATTGGTTCGAGTGTTATTTACTTTGTTGTTCATATGGAGCATTTAAAAAGTGGTATATAAAGTTAATTATCATGTTAATTAATTACAATGATAATAAAAAGATGATAATATTTGTGTGACTTCTGACAAAGAAGAATGACTATGTGTGAACGTCCCTGCAAATCATCTGATGCAGATTTAATGCAATCAATCGCTGTGCTGCACAGATACAAGCTCAGAGCGTGATACTGTTTATAGCCTCAGGATGCTGCGGTGCGCTGCAGCCAACAGAGGATTTTAATCGTTTTAATCCTCCTCCTCCCTGAATTAACACGAGAACAAGCTGGAATATTTATGTTATTGTTCTTTGAGAATTTAATGATTATCATAAACCACTTCAATTAACAGGATGGTTTAGGACGGAGGCATCCGGAGGGGAGCCTTGGAGGATTGGGAGGTGATGAAAATAAATATTCTCCCTCCACACAGCGCTGTCATCAAGGAAGCGCTCAGAAGAAATTAACGCCAAAGCGAGCGAGCGAGAGCGGCATCAGAGTGCAGTTTATCTTCCTTCAGCACACGTGTTCACGCCGTGCTGTGTCTGCTGCATGAGCTGCTCTCATTCGCTGGAGTGCTTTGGCCTGTGTGGGGGTGGAGGCGCTGCTGGAAACAGCACATGGCAGATGTTCAGTGTGGCACATCCCAGCACCCTTCACCTGCTTTTACTTCTGTCCTCTGCACATGTGCAACATCAAGGATGTAGGGAGGGGTCGGAGGATGGAGAGTTCTCACCAGCTTTTTGTTCCATTATCCCACGATGTTTGTAACATGTTAGTGAGGACGTACTAAATATGAAACACAGTGTTGGGGATTAAAAACAATCTACGGGTTAGTATCTGAAAATTTTATTTAATTAAACAGTTAGTGAGGAAGTCTTGATGCATGCTCAATAATCCAGGTAAGGAAATCCCGGAAAGCTGAATCTGTTCATCTGGACGCAGCGTTTTCAGTGGGAGAAACGTTTCGTCACTTAATCCAAGTGACGTGACGTGAAAAGGGAAAGACCATCTCTGAACCGAGGAGGGGGCCTAAGGGTACATCTGTCACCATCTTACAATGCTGTGATTGCAGCCATTCCCCAATCTCTGTGAATGGTACTCATGGCCATTGATCAATGGTCATGACAATTTGCATACTAATGATCATGAAACTGACCTCACGGCCCATTGTTAGTCAGTGGTGCTGGTTTCATCATTTAAAAACTGCATTTTTTTATTTACTCGGGTTATCTTTGTCTAATATTAAAATTTGTCTGATGAACTGAATCATAAGTGTGACAAATATGCAAAAAAAAAGAAATCAGAAAGGGGGCAAATACTTTTTCACAGCACTGTACGTTGATGTTTAGGACATAAATTCATAGCAGTTATTTATTCACATTTTATAATGTGTCTTTAAAAAGGAGGTGACTAATTACCACGTACATACCTGAAGTTTTACAGTCATTTTCTGTAATCAGTCTTCACATCCTCTCAACAACAAATCACTTCTGCAGCACGAGGCCGCAGTGTTGGAGCTAATTTATGCAAACGCAGCATTTAGAGTAATTGCACAACAGCAGCAATCTTCCACCTGATCTTTGCCTCGGCCTGCTGCACTCACACAGATTGCCATCAAACTGGGAAATTGAGTCTGGTTATCTGAGGAGAAGCTCGAACAGACAGGCCGGCGAGCGACTCCCCTGTGTCTGACTCCTGGTGAGATTAAAACCACTGGATGTCAGCCCACAGGGGATTCAGGGTGCTGCGTGGCATTCTGGGAGATTGCTACGGTAACCTTTACTGAAGGAGTCCCAGTGTTTAGGGGATTTTTATTTTGCCTGGCAGTAGACGGAGCGGTTCGGGTGAGGTCAAACACGAGGCACAAATCCCTCTCGGATAAACGAATGCTGCTCTTCTGCATGCAAATATAATCCAGGGCGCTCAGGTTTGAGTCACCTGCTGACAGATGGCGTGTTTGTTTCTGCTGCATGCAATGTGGAGCAGTAACTTTCTCCCAGCTCTGGGATCTCATTATTCCTGCCCAGGGAGAGTTGATCAGACACAATGCAGTCAAACACACTGCTGCGATAATGAGCCAACAGCAAGCTAATTATCTGCTCTTAGACCTCCTGCAGGAAAACCACCTCAGCGTGTCCAGAGCTCATCCTAAGTGCCCTCCAGAACAGTGTGGGCTTCACCGTCGGCCAGCAGGAGCTTTAAAGCAGCTACAGTCCAACTGAAGAGGACGGATCACCTTCAGGATGAGAATGGGACATTGTGACAGCTGGAAACCAAGACCAGAACCTGCTAACAGGTATTTTCCAGCTAGTCACGGCTAATTAACCTACGTTTTCATGAGTCACTGAATCTAAACTGAACACTTTAACACATGGAGGCCTGTACTATGAAGCAGGATTTGGGGCTTAGTGAGGTAACTTCAGGTTTAACCATGGATTTTCTGTCTTATGGAGGGAGTTCACGTCTTACTGGGCTACGTCACCATGGAGATCCTGCAGGCCTAATCAAAACAGAGATGCACTGATCGACCAGGGACCGGAAACTGACAATTTCCAGAGTTCTCGGCCGGTCAGCCTCCCATATGACCAATTACAGCTGATCCGTTTCATGCATGTGGAAGACGTGGACAGTGGTGCAGGCAAATAGTCGCACACACACTCACGGGGAGGAAACCGTAAAAACAAACCTAATAAGACACTTAAACATGGAGATTTTAGAAGCCAACAAAGGAAAAGTGGCTATAGCTAAAACTATCCAGAGCTCAGGATGAGCCTCGGTATGAGCAGGATCAAAGAAGGAAAATGATGCAGAATAGTCAAAAAAGGGAAAAGGATCGATGTCCTGTTATCTGGTGACGTTATAAACATACTGGAAAGTTATTTCATTACCTGATATTTGTTTTGTTATATAAATCTGCTGCACATGCTTTTGTTTGGTAAGGCAAATGATGTCAGGTAAAGGTGGGTGCACAGCAGCTCATTTTCAGTTAATTATTTGTACCTCTTTCCTTTAGTCTCAGTTGTTTAAACAAGAGAAGCTTAAGTCCTGTAACTTACTGCAGTTTGGAGGAAGTTGTGAAGTTTAATAATGTCTCCACCAGGTTCTGGAGCTGTTGAGCTGCTATGGTGATCTAGAAAGATAAAAAAGGAGCAACCTTTGTGACACTGAAATCCCTGGCTTTGAGTTCAACATGGCTCACTAAACCCATTCATCTTTCTTTATAGTGCACCCCTCTGTTCGAGATAAGAAATCACCACCTACTGACCAATCAGTTCCCCAGAAAGTAGAGTCGCCGTTACTAGAAGTTCCCTCGGACCTCGGTGTGTAGGTAGGCAGTAGGATAGTTAAGAGATAGATAGAAAATTATAAATTCATAGATTAAAACCATTGTTAGACGGCAATAAAAACATCAGAAAATCTTCCAAAAATGTCAACAAATTGTGAAACAAAGAATTGAAAAACACTTGAAACACATTTACACATATGACTTGATGAAGGCTCAGGTTCCTGTTGTTAGTGTCATGTTGATTCTCGTGTTGTGAGACATTGCTGTCACTCTGTGTGAACCTCACCAAACATTTCTTCTGTGCTGTAAAACAGAGGTGCACACATCACTTCTGGTGTTCCTGTGCATCTTCTCTTGTTGTCTCACATTGTTGGTCAGTGTGGCGATTTAAAATGGGAGCCGTGTTCAGGATTGCACTGGATGCTGTACAGCTTTGACTCATGAACAATTAGCTGAAGGAGGTTTTCAGAGAGAAGAGTTTTAAAATACTGGTATGGAGACAGAATTTCTGGCTGATGGATGTGTAACCATTCAGGCTGTAACATGTTTTCCATCAAGGAGTTTTGGAAGAACTGCTGTCATTTTCAAATGGATTGTCATCATCTTCTTCTTCATCTTCACTGTCACTGGTATCTTGAGTGCCTATAAAAAATATATAAAAAGTAAGTTCTCAGTGCTAATGAAAATACAACCAGAATTACAGCTATGCTGTCTGCTTTATGAAATTAAAACCCTATTTTTCTGTTCTGCTCAAACCTCTCTCTCCACTCCTCTTCCTCACTGTCCTCACTGTCAGATGGGATTTCACTAACATGCCGATCCTGCTCTGTCCTCCCATAGAATCTATTTTTCTGTCAAAATGTGTTAAAAGAAGTCAAATTCAATAGGAATAGAAATACGACTGCATTTACAGCTAGTTTTGTGCACAAATATGTGAAATAATGTATGATTACAAGTACGACATTGTCCTGAGGCAACAAAAAGAAAAACTGAATTTCTGAACATTCAAAATAAAAAAACTTATTTTTATTTACTTTCTGTCATTTTAAATATGATTACCAGAGAAAATATTCTTACCTTCTTCTCACACCATGTGCTCCTGTGACCATGTGTCAGAAAAGAATGTCCCACCTTCAAATCATGATTGATAGTGACTCCCACATCTTATTGGACTGAAATCTGATTTTTGACTTTTTAAGACACTCTGATTGGTTGGCATCATTTAAGTTCACATGTACTGGGCATGGGGCTTAAAAACGCTGTGCTGCAGCGGGTGAAGTAGAGTCTGCTGTTTGAAACCACCAACAGTAGACTCACAATTAAACCTCTTAAAGGTAATTTCAGGTGTGGAACCTGCATAAACTACCAATACACCAAAAACATCCACCACCCAATCAATGGCTTCATCACCTGTAAAACAAAAAATGTGATTTATATGCTACAGTGCCCACATAATAAAATACGTATCAGCGAAACATCCTGTTCTTGTTGTGGCTCTATGTGGCATCGAATAGGAAAAACCAGTGCCTAAATAATTTATGGGTGGAGTATACTCTATTTGCTGATCTATCGGCATTTATAACCGCTGTTAGGGAAATCTGTTTATGTTTAATGTGTTTGAAAAAAAAATTTGCATGATATATTGAATATCACCAAATATCGTTCTCTGCCTTAAAAATGCTCCACCAGTCACAGGCTCTATGATGGACCAAATAACTGAGGTTTTCTATTTGGCACTCAAGATTTAACCTTTTCAGACTACAAGCAATTTTTTGCTGTATAAGCCATAAAATAGCAATATAATCCTACATTACATCTTACATATAATCCTAGGCCTTGTTCACGACTTAACTGGTATGAATCCTGTTTTTATACTGTTTCTTTAATTGCAGCGGAACAATTAGAAAATTGTTTTATGCACACCTGAACAACATATTAGTTTACATGAATACGTGGATACTGGAACTGATGCAGAGGATTTTATGGAAGAATCTGACACTTGTGAAATTTGAAATAGCAGAAATAGGATTTCATTTTATTTTCTAGCTGCTCTTCATAAGAGTGCCCATGTGCCTGTTTTTATGATGATGCTGCCACTAAATGAAAGAATCCTGCTTAACTGCATATTTATCCAGGCTATAGCCAACATAGATGTTATATTGTGATGATGTGGTATTAAGACTGTTAATATCTGCATGTTCTCTGTACTGCAAAGACTGTTTGGATTCAGTGTGGGTGCTGCTGGACAGAGTGTGTAGGAGGTAGGACACAGGACGCCCACTCGCTCACTCTCAATAAACCAGACAATGACATGTGGGTGCAGTCGGACATCACGTGGACTTTATGCTACAGAGCTGGCAGGTTAAACACTCCAAGTCCTTATCAGTGATGACAAATAACCCTACCTGTTTACACTTTGGAGAAAAAGACTTTATTGGAAAAATGTAAATAATTTTTTAGGTTGGAGTGCTTTTTAATCCCGAGATTGCCAAGACTTTGGAGAACATTTTTTCCAAAGTCACTTATAGTTAGAATAAGGGTTAGGGTGACTTCACATCATTGATAAGGACTTACATCCTCACAGACTTAAGGTCTGATTCGACTGAAAAAGTCATCTGTGTTCTTACCTCCTCAGGTAATGTCTAAAAAAGTCCTGCAGTGTGAGAACAGCTTTTAAATGGCATAGAGGCACTTTTCCAGCTCTAATACTTTTATTCTTCAATTCAATTCAATAATTCAATTCAATTTTATTTATATAGCGCCAGTCGCCTCAAGGCTCTTTATATTGTAAGGTAAAGACCCTACAATAATACAGAGAAAACCCCAACAATCAGATGATCCCCTATGAGCAAGCACTTGGCGACAGTGGGAAGGAAAAACTCCCCTTTAACAGGAAGAAACCTCCGGCAGAACCAGGCTCAGGGAGGGGCAGCCATCTGCTGTGACCGGCTGGGGATGAGGGGAGGAAGACAGGACACAAGACACACTGTGGAAGAGAGCCAGACATTAATAATAACTCATGATTGAATACAGAGTGGTGTATAAACACATAGAGAGTGAAACTAGAGTAGCTTTGCTTAATTCACAGTTCAAAATAATCTGTATTTATAATCTGTACTTTAATGTGAGCATCCACCATTTTAACAATAAATATGAGACAGGAAATAAAGCATAATAGATCCATTTTAATGTCCAGATTGGAAAAATAGCTCTTGAAATGTTGTACTATCCCTTTAATGTGTTTATGTGTCCTCCCTTTGAGTGTGTCCTCACACCTTCACACTTCTAAGATTACTTACAGTGAGGACACAGCGGTCCCCAGAGAAATTTCCTTTCCTCCTCCTCCTCCTCCTCTTCAGGGATTTGTCATCTGATTTAAGACGTCGTCAGCTTGTCAGTTTTTACAACCGCTCCCATCGCGAGCAGCGTGGAGAGCAGCTTGTTTTTCCTCATATACCAATGTTTGAAAAGTGAGGGGTGAATTTAAGACATGGGCTGTTAAGAAAAGCTTTTGGACACACAAAGCACTGACATGTTGATGGTTGAATAATCAGCTCTGGGATTATCGCAGCAGTGGTTGCACAGTACAAAAGAAAAGAAGAAGAAATCAATGTTCTTTTCCATCAACACTGCTGCTCGTTTCACTTCGCCCGGCTTTCGAGTCGTCTGTCTCCCCCTGAGACTGTTTCCTCCGCTTGCAGAATAGCAATCTGCTGTGGTGACACAGCCGATGAGTCAGGAGGCCGTGAATTTAAATGATCGTCTGACTTCATCTCGCCGAGCGAGCGTGCCGTCGCAGGTGAGGACGGTCGTGATGATGCTCTTGAAGCTCTCTGTTGCTCTCGTGTCCATGGAGACGTCTGACATTGAGGATGAATTATAGTTTCCTGATGTTTTGAGGGTCACTCCAAAGTTTAATCAGTCCCTGCCACCTGACCGCCTCAGAGTAACTGTAGCTTATTTAGTGAGGTCATGCAAAATTTTACCTTCTTACTAAGAATCATTTCTGAGTTACAGGCCCTCATTTTGGTAAATGTAGTTTCTTCTGTGCATTTTGGCCTTTCGTCCACACTGAAAACTGAGCTTTTGGTGACGATTTTCGAAAACTCAGTTTCTGCGTTTACACGTGGACAACACAAACAGATTTTGTCAAACGTGTGCACCTTTATCTCCTTTGTTGACGTCAGCCTGTGCACCGTTATTGATTGCTGGTTTTTTGATTGGCCAACATTTCTTCACGGTTCTAATAATAATAATAATAATAATAATAATACATTTTATTTGTTGGCGCCTTTCAAACACACAAGGTCACCTTACAAACACAACAAACACAAATCCTACAAGTTAACCTGTACTGCATTAACAGCTGACTGTAGTCAACAGAGAGCCTGGTTGGGTCAGGAGGAGCACTTTTTCCAACCCTTACCACTATAAACTAAAGCGTAATCCCCATGAGCATTCATTCACATTTCCCGCTGCAGAAAGAAAACAAATAAACACCATCATGGACTCATTATTTTTTAAAAGCACGCCTAGGTCTCGTTGATGTCCTCTCAACAGGCTGTTTTTTTCTCTTTTTTTCTGTCTACAGGAGGCAATAAAAAGCACAAGATGATACTCACACCTTTTCATTCCCTCATTAATTTCAAACTGCATCTGAGCCACAGCTGCAGGTTTCTCCCTGTTCACCCTGCTCTCTTTTCCACTCGTGCTGCATTCATGGACGTCAGAAAAAGTGGAAGCCAGTTTATTTAAAAAATGCATCCATCTCACTTCATGTTTGCACCTAAAGCTGATACGGCAAAGTTCCCAAATCCTCAGAAATCCACGAGAACAGAGGATCTAATGAAGGATTCTGTTTTTACACTCTTGTCTTTAACTTAACCTTAGCACTGTTAGAGGTGCACGTGACAACATTTTAAGATCAGTGATTGGATATTTTTGTTGGCAAAATGCACCTTGGGAGTTGCAGAAAATATGTACCTGGAAATTTTGTAGATAAATGTTTTATATCTGGATGAACCTGTGAAGATGTGGTCCCAAAAAGGTTTTACCACAGCGATGACAAAATAACACAACAAAAAGTGAAAAAAGCTTTACAGGATGTATTCTGTGCAGAATTTTAAATTAAACTACTTTATATAATATAATACTATATATATATATATATATAATATTTGGGGCCAGAGAATTAACTGTGCAATGTCCATCCGTTTGTTATAATTATTATTATTATTATTTATAAAAATGAAGCACATTTTTGAAGTGCTAAATATACCCCAAAATTTTAAAAACAATATGTACACACATCTGATATCTCAACAAGTACAAAAAAGCCTCTTAGAGCCACATTCAAAACCCAACAGAAAGTCAGCCATTTTAAGTTTAAGAGGTAATTTTGGTGGCACTTTTCGCCATTTTCAGGCTTTACACTTTAACAGATTCCTCCTAGAGATTTGCTCTGATCAACTTCGTACTTGGTCAGCCTAATCTGAAAACCTCAGAGGTGTTAAATTTTTAAGCTTTTGCGTTTACACCGTGGAGATTTTTGATGTTGCTGTAACTCAGATCTGCCCCAAACTTCATACATTTGATAAGATTCAAAGATCGTAGCACCAATTAGTGGCAACAGGATGCGTCACGTTTTATAGTTTTATGTACTCCTCCTTGTGGGTTGATCACACCCACCTCTCACATGTGTGGTGAGAAGAACCTTCAGACCCCGGTGATGCTTGAAAAGAGCGTGAAAATTGTTAGTTTTCATTGAACTCGTTGTACTTTAGCAATCTACTCCTAGAGATTTGATTGGCTCATCTTCATACTTGGTCAGTCTAATCTGAAGACCTCAGTGATCAGCGATGCTAAATTGTGAAGATGTTGAGTTCACGTTTAAGTGCGTGAACATGGTAAGTGGACCAGTACCTATATAGCACTTTTTCTACTCTACTATGCAGATGATACCCAGATTTACCTGCCTGTTAAACCTGGCTCCAACTCCTCTTGACTCACAGATCAAAGCAGTTGCTAAAGCCAGCTTTTTAAAAATTGAGACTTTTAACTAAAGTTAAACCATTTCTTTCTATTAATGACCTGGAGAAAGTCATTACATCTAGAGTGGATTACTGCAACTCGTTAGATGTTGCACTAATAATGCACTAATAGCACAACTGCAGCTGGTTCAAAATGCAGCTGCTAGACTCCTGACATGGAAGTGTGATCATATTTCGGCCATTCTTAAATTGTTGCACTGGCTTCCTGTAAAGTACAGGATCAATTTTAAAATATTGTTCCTCACATGTACAGTGGTGTGAAAAATTATTTGCCTCCTTTCTGATTGCTTAGGTTTTTTTCATATTTGTCACACTTACATGTTTCAGATCATCTAACAAATTTTAATATTAGACAAAGATAACCCGAGTAAATTCAAAATGCCGCTTTGAAATGATAATTTAATTTTTAAGGGAAAAAAGTTATCCAAACCTACCTGCCCTGTGTGAAAAAGTGAAATTACTTTTTCACACAGGGCAGGTAGGTTTGGATAACTTTTTTCCCTTAATAAATGAAATCATCATTTAAAAACTAGATTTTGTATTTACTCAGGATATCTTTGTCTAATATGAAAATGTATTTTATGATCTGAAACATGTAAGTGTGACAAATATGCAAAAATCTAAGAAATCAGGAAGGAGGCAGAGGCTTTTTCACACCACTGTAAGTGTTTGCATGGGCTCGCTCCACTTTATCTAGCTGATCTTTTACAATCTTAGGTCCCATGCCGTTGAATTAGGTCTGTTCATCAGCACCTTCTAGTAATTCTGATTTCCTGAATACAGGCAATTGTGCATTCTCAGTCATAGCCCCAAAACTCTGGAATCGTCTTCCTCATCAGATTAGGTCATCTACCTCACCAACAATCTTCAAATCCCAACTGAAAGCATACTTCTTTTCATTAGTTTTTTCAGCTTCAGACTAGCTTTAACTTACTATGTCATTTTCCCCAGTGCATCTCTCTTACTTTTATCATTTTATATTTTTATTTATAATTTTTTTTATCCTTTTTTGTTCTTAAATCATTTGTATTGTTTTTTGATGATTTTACTTGTTGTGCAGCACTTTGGTCAACTTCTGTTGGGTTTAAACGTGTTATATAAATAACCTGACTTGCCTACTCAAAGCGCTCATTCACCCAATCACACACATTCATACAGCACTTTTACCCATGCATAAGTGCTTTCTAACATTAACACACACAAGTCGGGGTTCAGTATTTTGCTTCAGTATGTGGACTGGAGGAGTCAGGGATCAGTCTGACCTTCCGATTGGTAGATGACCTGCTCTAGAGCCCCTGAGCCAGAGATGCCAGCATAGCACAAGACACTTCACGTTTGATAATTCATATACATGCCACATTTATAGCACCCCCTAGTGGCGACATAATGTTTAATTAGTGGCCGTTGTGTCACGCCACCAGAGGTGGCAAAAGTACAGACATTGTGTACTTAAGTAGAAGTACAGATACTTGTGTTAAAAAGTACTCTGGTAAAAGTTGAAGTACTGATTCACCTTCTTTACTGAAGTAAAAGTGAAAAAGTACAGGCTCTGAAATGTACTCAAAGTAATAAAGTAAAAGTAGCTCTTTGAAGGATGTTTCTACCAGATATCGTTGTGCAAAACTAACTGAACCTCGTGTTATATTAATATAATAAAATGATATTAGTTCGTGTGAATACAAACTTTATTTCAGTCTAAATTTGAATTCTAATGAATGCACTCAGCTTGAATCAGTTATGTAGAACATGAGCAGAGAAAAAGAAGGAGAACTTTTAAAAACAGCTCTATTTTCTGTTGCCTACATTGTAGAGGGCGACTTTGCCTCCACACCTAAACAGGAAACTGAGCTCAGTCAGGGGTTAAAGTTCAGCAGGTGGAGGAACCCTAAAACCAGCTGTAGTGTCTCAGCATGGAGCAAAGAATCACAACTCACAATCTCTTGATGCATGCTCAATAATCCAGGTAAAAAAATCCCAAAAAGTTGAATCTGTTCATCTGGACGTGGCGTTTTTTTTTTTTTAGTGGGAGAAACGTTTCGTTTACCAACTGGTAACTTCTTC
>VUQS01058001.1:12386-32231 GCA_015108495.1 Heterochromis multidens | reverse complement strand
GCACCAGTGTAAAAAAAAAAAAAAAAAAGAAAAAAAAAAAAAAAAAAAAAAAAAAAAAAAAGGCCACAAGAGGCAAGGTTCTGCATCCTACATTGATTGAACTTGAAATGGCAGGAAAAGAATGTGATGTGCTATCACAGTCCAGAATTACAGCATAGCACTCATTTAGGCGATCTGTTGGTCTCTACTTGTCTCTGCTAGCTAGACAAGATGCAGTGAGGGCCAAGGAATGAATATTTGTGCACACAGCCAAAAGCATATTAGTATTGCACTCTCTCTTGCGCTCTGTTTCTTAATTCAGTGTTCCCCTGACAGAACAGCTGTGATCTTGTTGAAATGGTCTTTCTCTGTATCCTGGACTTCGGCTGTTAGAGCAGCAGATTAAAGCTGCCCATGAATGCTGATAGAATGGCCTGTTTTAATAGGTTAATAAGTTATGAATAAAACAGTGACTCATCTGTAATATTGTTGTAATATTGTTTTCATGCATCCTCTCTGCAGCAATTAGAGAAAGGAGATAGAAACTAGTGATCCCTTTATGTTGTTAATATTGATTATTATGGTTAGGCTACAATTTGGCTACTGTTGCAAGCAGGATGACTACTTTCACAGGTAAGACTAACTCCATGCAGACACTAACAATGTCCTGAATACGACAGCTGACAGTTTTATAATATGCATATGATATGGGAGAGGATGTGGTCTTCTCTATTGACCCTTTCTCCAAGTTAATCTCACTGATCTGCTCTGTACTCCTATACTGGACCCCATACATTTGTCAGTACAGGGACCTTCATCTTCCCACTACAGTTATTGTGGATCCCAGCAGAAGTAAATCATCTGAGCTCACATTATACATCTGTACGCATCTTAGTGATGTTTACATAGTTAGTGTTGGCCAAGGTGCAGTTTCCTGTTTTCCTTGCCTCTGATCTGAAGTCTTCCATACTGTGGTTCACTGCCTCCTGGATCTCCACATAATCAGACTTACTAAGAGTGGATCCACTGCCACTCCGACCGCTCTTCTTCAGATCGTCAGCTGAACTGGCTTTAGGTACACTTGGGATATTCAGATACTGTGCCTGTTCCTCACCTTCTGTCTCTCTGTGGTAGAAGTAGTTGAAGTTTGATACAATGACAGGTACAGGCAGTGCAATAGTCAGCACACCGGCAATTGCACAGAGAGACCCCACAATCTTCCCTCCAATAGTTGTTGGGACCATGTCTCCATAACCTACGGTTGTCATGGAAACCACTGCCCACCAAAAGGCCTCAGGGATGCTGCTGAACTGGGATTGTAGCTCGTCTGCTTCTGCGAAGTAGACCGCACTAGAGAAGAGGATAACACCAATGAACAGGAAGAAGATGAGGAGGCCCAGTTCACGCATGCTGGCCTTCAGAGTCTGTCCTAAGATCTGGAGCCCCTTGGAATGACGTGAGAGTTTGAAGATACGAAACACCCTAACGAGACGGATGACACGGAGAATAGCTAAAGACATAGCTTGCTGACCTGCCTGGCCGTCCTCTGGCCGCTCTGCTAGTTCTGTGCCCAGGGTGATGAAGTATGGGATGATTGCCACAATATCAATGATGTTCATGATGTTGCCAAAAAATCCAGTTTTGCTGGGACAGGCAAAGAACCTAACTAGGAACTCAAAAGAGAACCAGATGATGCAAAGGGTCTCAACAATGAAGAAGGGATCTGTAAAATAAAAGCTTGTAGATGGAGAGGTGGTGTTGTATGCAGACTGGAATGAGTTAAACCTCGCCTCATCTTCATTTCGGTTAAGTGGCAGTGTCTCCAGACAGAAACTGACAATAGAGATAAGAATCACCATGACAGAAATTATGGCAATGATGCGAGCTGGTCCTGAGCTCTCTGGATATTCAAACAGAAGCCACACTTGTCTCTGGAACTCATTCTCTGGCAGAGGCCGCTCTTCTTCCTTTATAAAACCTTCATCCTCCCTGAAGATTTCCATAGCCTCCTCACCCAATTCATAAAACCGAATTTCCTCAGAAAAAATGTCAAGAGTCACATTAACAGGCCGGCGCAGTCTCCCTCCAGACTGGTAATAATACAGAATAGCATCAAAACTTGGTCGATTCCGATCAAAGAAGTACTCATTCCGGAGGGGATCAAAATACCTCATCCTTTTCTTAGGATCGCCCAGCAGTGTCTCTGGAAACTGGGAAAGTGTCTTAAGCTGTGTTTCAAAGCGTAAGCCTGAGATGTTAATGACAACCCTCTCGCAGCATTCATGATCCGGCTCTGGGTCGTAATGGTCATGAGGCTGACCTGGATGTGCTGCTGCTTCATCCGCAGGGTCGCTGGTAGCAACCGTCATGATGGAAGGAGATGGGACCTGCAGCTTTCAAACCGGGCGGGGCCACGTTGGGCCACAAGTAGGTAAAGGCTCCACACACTTGTACAGTCAGGCAGATTTGCCTGCTAAAGGCAACAGGACAGGACAGAAAGCAGAGGAAGGCTGTAATGTTAATGTGATCACCATATGCTACATGCTGTGCTTTTTATGCAACTTTAAAGTAATTATTTAGACTTTAAGCATACATGTTCGGCAACTTGTATTTACTGGCAAACATTTATGATCCATTCATTTTGTCATTTTGTTAAACCAAACATTTTTCGCTGATTTCAGTTGCTGTTATTTCCCAGAAATGCTGTGTTATTTCAAGGCTTGAAAGCATAGCATTTGAAAATAACAAGTTGGTGGGGGCAGAACCATTTGCGAGCATTGGCTCCATTGTGTCTGTGTATTAGGTTATGAGTTCTCTCTCATATGAGCACACAGCAGGATCAATATGCAGGCCAGTGATACAGTATCCACTCTCACAGGGTGCAATTACAACCAACAAATCTTATTATAAGCTCAGTACTGTATAGAGTCTCTGAGATGAATTTCCTCTATATATGTGGTGTTACCAACATTCCCTACAAAAGCTGAAAAAAAAAATCTTACATTAATTAATCAAATTAGTAGTTTTTCAGTAGAGAAGATTCTGGGGAGATTTGTTGACAAGCGACTGACATAACACACTGCACATCTGTTCACTTCACAAACAACTGCACAAAAGCAACAGTCCTGCACAAGATACCAACTAATCGTATTTTTTAACTTAAAGACGGACATGTGTTTTGGTTTTAAAATAAGAACTATCTGAAAAAAAAAATCAAAAGCCCCTACCTACTACTTTGCGCTGGCACCTGTGGGGCTTGTTTACAGTGTATCCTCTCCTGGTAAAGCTTAAGGGGCCCAGCAGTGTCCGGTCCAAAGTCACTTCCCTCGGTCCAAGCAGCTCCTTCCTGTCAATCATATATCACCCGAAGCTCAGGCGCTGCAGCAAGGCGGCAGTGGCAATGGGAGAGGGGACAAGGTGTGAGGATGCAGGAGTTACCTCCTTCGCTTCAGTGACCAGCGGGCACATGCCGAGATGAAGCTACGCTACAGGCTGAAGCTGGTGGGGGACGATGGTGGGGCAAGTGGTTTGCGCTAAAGCAAATTTTAAAATGCTGACATCAGTTAAATTTGACATGACACTATGCCGCCACCAGCAACAATAACAAAGGTAGCCCCGTCGCCTGGTATCAGCAGACTTACGGAAGAAGGAATGCTGTGAGAGGCGCTACTGACGGCATCTTAGCGCTGACGCTTCGGCAGATTTAATATATCACGCCTAATCACCTGTTTGATTCTTAAACAATTAAGTTTTTTTTTAATACATTACATCTCATTAATTGTTACTTTTTAATTCATCTCCACGTAAATATATCCATCCCTTTTTTTTCCTTTTTTTTTTCCTGATGGGGAATATCCATATGAATACACCAGTGATGCACATCACTAACAAACAGAATATGTTCACAACCCATTCCATGGAATAAGCCAATCCTCTGATGGCGATAAACTACTTCTCATAATTTTGAGCCCAAGCAGCCAAGTTCATGCATTGGGATATTCAGACATTAAATGGCAATGTTGTAGTTGACTGCAAGCGTGAGTTAGTTTGGAGGGGCAAGTGCCAGACATGCTCAAGCCATTTGCATCCCTATCCTTTGTGGATCATGGACAGCCACAACAGACTCCATGCACTAAACAAAGCAGCATAGCATTATCTGTCGGAGTACAGGCAGCATTATGTCAGATAGGCTAATGGCATGCAGGAATTCACCGCGATTGTCTTGTTGTTGTGCAGACGCATGTAGCCTATTTTTTTAAATCCAGTTTTTCTCTTCTTAAAAGGTGTCTTGAGGTCGTTCGTCTATTTCTTCATATCTGCCCTTCTTCCCCTATTTGACTAATCTGTCCAACGGCTGTGTCATCTCATCACGTCTAACTGTTTTTGAGCTGCCGGCTCTTCCCGTGTTTCTCATATTTCACCATAATTCACCATAGTTGAGATGCGTGGGCTGCAGTTAGGCATTGCAGTGCATACTAAAAGCTTCTTGCGCGCCTCGCCCCATCCCTCTGCGCTCCCCCCGACACTCCTGTCCTCACTCTTCCACATTAAAGAGGAAGCATCGCCCACCAAAGAGTGGAAACCTTTATAAGCAAAACATGCGCTGCTCAATAGCGATTAGGGGATAAAACAAAACTTAGAGGTGGAGAATGATCCCCCCCCCCAAAAAAAGAGCAATAAAATGTTGTTAATAGCTTGCTTCGAATGCAATACTCAACAGCATGCATGCCCTCATAGCAAATTAGATTTGGGCTAAAGAGAGGCAGAAGATAAATAGAAAGAATGTAAACAGCATGAACAATAGTGTGGGAGAATTGCAGGGGAAAAGAGAAAAATAAGTGTGTATATCTTTAAACAGTGTGTGCACAAAACACCAAAATCCCAGGTCAACCTGCCTAAGCCTTTCAAAGTACCCAGTGATCAGAATTTACAGGTTTTGTACAGTCTTGAATGGCTGTTGGCAAGTGTGCCTGTGTTGACATAATTTATGTTTTTACACATTTTTTCTGTGCAAATATAGTGTGTGTTTAGCAAACTGAGTTGTTGATATGATCTGATAATTTACAGAAATGCCTACTATACCCCTCCACCAATAACTTTCCAGTGGCCAGACCTATTAGACACATGCAGAAACTCACACACACAAGACTTATGCTAAAAACCCTGAGTTCAATTAACTCCAGGCAGTCTTTCCTAGCTTTCTTTCTACATCAGTTGAAAGTGGGCCAGGTGGAAACCCAGATCCCAGAATTGCAGATAAAAGAGACTCTGCAAATTCCTAGGGGCTCTGCTATTTGCTATACCACCCAAGGACAGGTTCAGCTTTATATGCAAGACACAGAGACTGCATCAGAAACTGATAACATACAGTGCTGTGAAAACGCCCGTTTCCTGATTTCTTTCTTTTTTTTTTTTTTGTATATTTGTCGCACTTAAATGTTTCAGATCATCAAACAAATGTTATCATTAGACAAAGATAACTTGAGCAAATACAAAATGCAGTTTTTATATGATGATTTTTTTTTTATTAAGGAAAAAAAGGTATCCAAACCTAGCTGGCTCTGCTTCAAATAGTAATTGCCCCCCTTGTTAAATCATGCATTAACTGTGATTAACCACATTTTTTGGAAGGCTGAGTTCAATTTCACTAAGCACATCCAGGCCTGATTACTGCCAGACCTGCTGAATCAAGAAATCATTTAAACAGAACCTGTCTGACAAAGTGAAGTAGGCTAAAACATCTCAAAAAAGCAACACATCATGCCACAATCTAAAGACACTCAGGAACAGCTGAGAAACAAAGTCATTGACATCTACCAGTCTGGAAAGGGTTACAAAGCCATTTCTAAGGCTTTGGAACTCCAGTGAACCACAGTGAGAGCCATTATCCACAAATGGAGAAAACTTGGAACAGTGGTAAACCTTTCCAGGAGTGGCCAGCCTACCAAAATTATTCCAAGAGCGCATCAATGACTCATCCAGAAGACCAGAAAATAAGTCAGAACAACATCTAAAGAACTGCAGGCCTCACTTGCCTCAGTTAAGGTCAGAGTTCATGATTCAACAATATGAAAGAGACTGGGCAAAAATGGCATCCATGGGAGAGTTTCAAGGAGAAAACCACTGCTGACCAAAAAGGGCTTGTCTCACATTTGTCAAAAAACATCTTGATGATCCCCAAGACTTTTGGGAAAATATTCTGCGGACTGACAAAACAAAATATAACTTTTTGGAAGGTTTGAGTCCCGTTACATCTGGTGTAAAACTAATACAGCATTTCATAAAAAGAACATCATAGCAACAGTCAAACACGGTGGTGGTAGTGTGATGGTCTGGGGCTGCTTTGCTGCTTCAGGACCTGGACGAAGAAGGCCCAGCGGAGGTTGTACTTCCTGCGACAACTCAGGAAGTAGGAGGAGCTTCTGGTCATCTTCTACACTGCCATCATCCAGTCTGTCCTGTGCACATCAATTGCTGTCTGGTTCGGCTCAGCAACGAATCATTGGTGCTGATTTTCCCTCCATCCAGGACCTGTACAGGTCCAGGGTTAGGAAACGGTCTGCAGACCCCTCACATCCTGGACATAAACTGTTCAAACTGCTGCCTTCAAACAGAGCGCTGTTTGCAAAAACCACTGATGTACACTGTGAAATAACCCACCGTTACATAATTTAGGTCATATGCACATATGCACATTGCACTACTCAGTTTTGCACTTATAGTTTGTATAATTTCTTAAGACTTTTTGTAACTTGTTTTTTCTTACTTTTTCTTTTTATCTATTATATATATATTTGCTTGTTCTAAAAAATGTTTCTTTTGTTGCATGCAGAAAGCAAAGTGAACCAGAGTCAAGTTCCTTGTTTGTGTGCACAAACTTGGCCAAATAAAGATGATTCTGATTCTGATTCTAACCCATAATTGATGGACCCATTAATTCTGCTCTCTACCAGAAAATCCTGAAAGAGAATGTCCAGCCATCAGTTCATGCCCTGAAGCTCACTTGGGTTATTCAGTAGGACAACACACCAGCAAATCCACCTCTGAATGGCTCAAAAAAAACAAAACAAAAAAACAAATGAAGGTTTTGGAGTGGCCTAGTCAACGTCCGGACTTAAATAAGACTGAAATGCTTTGGCATGACCTTAAACAGGCCGAAAACCCTCCAGTGTAGATGAATTAAAACAATTCCACAAAGAAGAGTGGGCCAAAATTTCTCCACAGCAATGTGAGAGACTCATTTCCAGTCATCGCAAATGCTTGATTGCAGTTCTTGCTGCCGAGGGTGGCAAAACCAGTTATTAGGTTTAGGGGGCAGTTACTTTTTCACACAGAGCCAGGTGGGTTTGGATAGCTTTTTTTTCCCCTTAATAAATGAAAATTTAAAAACTGCATTTGCAAACTGTATTTACTTGGGTTATCTTCAATATTAAAATTTGTTTGATGATCTGAAGCATGGAAGTGTGATAAATACACACAAAAAATAAGACATCAGGAAGAGAACAAATACTTTTTCACGGCATGATATTTGCCACTCTGGTGACAAATATGTTATCATATATACATATATGTTACCCTGGAACTCTTAAATCTTCATTGTCTGTGAATGTAAATGAACACAGCCCATTTCTAAATGCAGGGTAGTGGAGAGCCCAGCTTCCAAAACGCGCTGGGTGTCAGTAGAACAATGATTCATCATCCACCACCATGTTGAAAGCAATTATCTAAACACAGTTTCACTCACAGGATGAGGAAGAGTGCACTTAGAGAAGGTTATAGGATACGGGATTGAGAAAGGGTGGGTCATAGCGATGTGTGGTTTATTTAATTCCTGCAGTTGTTTTGTGTTTTTGTTTTTAAATACAACATCATTGTTTTGTGTTAGAATTCAATGTTCTAAACCATGAACACATTTTTTATTTCTTTAACCAAATAAAAACATCATCAGCTAACTGAAATCTTTATGGAATCTCACTATGAATAATTATAATTAATCTCCCAACCCTATAAGGTGACACAATTAATCTTATCGCACCTGTGCTGTGTTGGCACTCCCAGAAAACCACTTTAGAATACAGGCTTTAACATAAAACACAATCTCTGTATTTTTGTACTATTTTTGTACTATGGTGAAGTGATACATATATCAAGTTGCAACAGCAAGGGCAGGGCTATTTCATCTGTTATTGCAGGTTACAGACCTACTACACAGTGATTCAGGAGGAAACTTCTATTGTCATTTTTAAAATATAATAGGGACATACTAGGGATATTCTAAAGCATTGGCAAAAAAAAAAAAATGTCTGATACACTGAAGATACAATAAACTGTCAACTCAGTCAAATCTCAACACAGACAATATACACACTAGGGGACTCTGCTTTTGCTGTGATTTCAAGACTTTAAAATGATCTCCCAAGCAACCTCAGATATGCATCAGCTGTGACCGTCAAGCATTCAGTAACTGCTGATCTCTGGAACTGTGGATGAAGGACAGTTTATTGTTGTGTCATTGTATGCGAGTAGTATTTATATGTGTGGATGGAAACATCCTATTTTTCTTTCTCTTTTTATTGTAAAGCACTTTGGTGTCAATGTGTTAAGTAAATAAAATGTGAATGCTTAGTGTACATCAACTAAAAAGAAAGTCTCCTTGTAACTCTATAATGTGTCTTCATCTAATCCATGGTTTCATTGCGAACAGCCAATGTGGCATACTTTAAATGATACCAGTTTACCAAGATATAAATAAATACAGAAAAAAAATGCAGTGGGAACAAAAGTTGTGGCCCAAATCATAAAATGGGTATTTCAAGAGTTTCTTAACTGGTACAGTGTTAGACTTTGAAAACAGTTTTATATCAACACAGTTTACTCAGAGTTCGATAGCCCAAAAACCCTCTCCAGCACTTTAGATAGCCAGATCTGTCTCCAGTTCCCTCTTACCTTCAGGTTATGCCAAGTCTGAAACTAATAGGAGCATTGATTCTGTTTTATGTTTAGCCAAGCAGGCCAGATAAATCCTGAGAGAGAAACTTTAGAATGCTTTCCAACTATTGACCCCACATGACTGCAATAACCATGCAAACATTATTTTTCACTGTATCAAATATGTACCAATGTTGTGACAGGCAGTGAATTTATTGCAACTTAGGCCCCAAAACTCTACTCAGACACTCTGTTTTGTCTGTGTTTTTTTGATGGATTAAAGGAAGTAAATATGGTGGATGGAGTCATAATAGTCAGGACAACAGCAAAGTGCAGGGGTTGCACAGAACCTATTGCTTCTGCAAGATAAGAGCATGCAAATATTTTACATAATATTTCACTGCAGTGACAAATAGTTCAGCGGAAATTATTATGGCATGATTACGATATTTGTGTTTCAGTGTGTGCCTGCACACCTAAAATCTCCACCCTTTTTTTATGCAGTAAAACATTTAGAAGTGAGAGGGAGAGGTGAAGAGTGAGAAAGAGACAGAGTGAAGGAGAGAGACTGTTGATCTAACTTATGACGGATGACTGCATGGGAGGAGCTTTGTGCTGTGTGACCTCTGTTGGTACTGCAGCAGGTGATATCTTACTAGATACAATACACTCATACATGCAATAATGCACTGCTGTTACTGGTACATTCATTAACATACTGACTCCCTGTTTCTTAAAGGCTTCAAGCCAACAAACCTGAGTTCACACACAGTAGATAAAGGTCACATACTGTATATATGTATGTATAAAATCCATATGCAAAAACACATATATTCATTTATAAATGTATATATGTACACATTTGAAAAGTAACACATAAGGTGAATATGTTTCCTAGTTTCCTTCTAATGAAACTGTAATTAATGTAAATAGAGAACAAAAAAACAAAAACAAAAAAAAACTCACTACATACAAACTACGCCTACACATAGTTACATGTTTTCTTACAGAATTCAGCTCCTGTATGACAAACCAAGAAACTACTTTGCCTCATCAGCTTGTTTTGGCCATTCATCACTCTTTTTTCCCTCATTTTCTCTGCATGTCTCCCCCTGGGGTCTCTCTATATTTAGAAATTGACCTTGTAAGTTCTCTACCTGCCTGTTGAAAGCAACCAGGCTGTTTTCATGATGAGATATGTCCTTACCTTCAGAGTAGAGTGCTCCAGTATTGATTCTAGATGTGGTTTCACTTTCTGTTGTTTTCTCCACCTTAGAAAACAAGAGAAAATCAATGATCTTGCTGATCTGGAGGTGTGGTTTAGCCAAGAGAGGAGTATATAAATGGTAAATATTCTGTTAGATATGATATGTATGGCTGAATCTAAAGGCAATGTAAAAAAAACAAAATCACCTTTTCATGGAGGCTCTTGGTAGCCTGACTTGTCCACTGAATGTGCATTTTCACTAAGGAAATTCTGGAACTGTGGGCAGCAGTTAAGTGTTCCCTGTCTGGACAGTTCAGCTAAATGAAGAGTTAATATATACAAGCCATAGTCTGTAAGCCCCAAGTCCCAAGTACCGGTCTGTCTGTAGTCTGTCTGCGAGTATTTGTGTTATATTACTAAGATTTGTAGAAACACCATGTCACAGACAGCATTTAACCCTTCGGAAAGACAGCAAGGAAATGGTTGAAATTATGTCAGGAAGAGCATATATTTATGGCAGAGAAGAGACTAGGTTAGGGAGGAGGGTAACATAGTCAGCAGGAAATGCAGTTAGAGGTGTGCAGAAAATGAAAAGGAAGGGGAGGGATGGAACAATAGAGGTGGAGAGGGCAGCAGACAAAGGTCACAGTGACAGAGATGAGTCATCCAGCAGAATGCAGGAGCATCTCTTTCTCTTTCTGTTAAACTATCACCGTCTCTTCCATTTGTCTGTTTGTTTTGTCAATAAAAGATTGCAAATTAACATCTTGCTGTGGTTATGCTGCATATATTATTCGAAATGTTCTCGTAGACCTGCATGCGTCACATAGTGTGCATATATGTATTTATAAAATTGTTTTCCTGTGCATTTGGATACAGAACTGGACAGGGAGTCCTGTGTTCTCTGCTACGCCTGTGGCTGAAAACTGGTACTGACCAGCCAATCAGCAGCAAGAAATAATCTGATTTTAGTGAAAGCACTAGCAACAGCATCATCATCCTTAGCAACCATCCGTCCCTGCAGCGCCAAGAGTGTGGCTCTGCTAGGGAACGTGGAAATATCACACAACTGGAAATCACTAAAGAAAGGAAAAGAGCCATGTGTACTGCAGGTATCACATGACAAGGATGAAAAAAGTTTTATTGTACTTTATGTCATTTGATGTATGTTAGGACATTTCAAAATCATGAGTGAGTTTATTTTTAAAGTTTTTTTTATGAAGAACTTTGAAGGTCTTCAAGTGAAATCATTTGACACCTTCTGCCATAATAACATAGTGTTTACTCTAATCTGAAGTTAGATTTTGAGACAAAATGTAACTGTAATCAAAAAAATTTGATTTAGAGGAGCTTTATTGTGTAAAAAGTGATAATTGGCTGTTAATAGTGTTGGCAGCTACTAAATAGAAAATGGTTTAAGATTAACATAAAATTTTAATTTTACTCATAAACAAATTGATCTAGCCTTCAGTCTATAGCCGAAGCATATTATGTAGAGAATAACATTCAAACAAACTGAAGTATTTAATGGAAATGATTAAAAGTAGCGTACCCATGTGTTTATAATAAGGCCTGAGATTTTATATACATAAATTGTTATTCTGTAGATTTATGTGATTATGTTTTGTCTGTTTGGCACTCTTTCTTACATTTTATCTTACATTACATTTGTTTATATGCTTTTCCTTAAGAACTAAAAATGTAAAAATAATTTAAAGATCAAATTCAAATTAAGTGAGAAAGATGATGTGTGAAGGCAATATGAAAGGGATTACTTATAATGTAGATTCTGTAGAGCTTCTTAAAGAGTTTGGCTCATTGTTTAACTGCCTGGGCCTCATTCTTCTCTATTCCCCGCTCAGATAGCATTGTTTTTGGCCACAGTACCCAGCTGTTTCAGTTAAAAGCTTTGAGAAAATCAATTTGCACTACCTGCTCAGCACTAAATAATAGACAGACACACTCAAGCTAACAATTTAATTACATGTAAATTTTCCATGTAATTTTGTTACCTAAGTACAATGTAAAATCTAATCAAATTAAATTGACTTGATTGGTATACATTTAGTTTATACCAAGCACATTTTCATTAATGATTAATTATTTGAATAAATAAACCTTTGATTTTATATATTTCAGTTGCATTTTACTCAAAATTATTGCTTCATGTTTAATAAGGGTGAAGAATCATTTTTTGTGCGGGGTTGGAGACTAAATAGAGGAGCATTTACAGCTAATGATCCAGATTTTTCCCTGAAGTGTTGGTAGAAACCAAAAAGAGATCTAAAAGAGAGCAAATTTTGGATTAACATTCACACCCCACCCCACACCCCAAAGTGCAATGTTTCCTGAAAAAATATTAACCTTAACAAATGCAATGTAAATTTTGTGTCTACAACTTGTTTCCTCTGACCTCTGGTGACCAAAAACTTTTAAAGCCATCATCCTGGAGATGCTGGAATGTCCTTTCATCGGATGTTGGCATTTTGATTGTAAAGGTTTTACATTATTTGTGTGCTGTGACGATGTTGGCTCATAATATTGGCATTTACTCAACTTAAACTTGCTGTACACATGAAGTCCCTGCATGGTGAAACCCAGTCTACACAGTATACAATTCTAATAAACAGACAGATACACAAAATGAGACTCTGCTAACCCCTACCTTTCCCAGAAGTTGTGTACACATAAATGCTGCAACAGTTGACACTAACACCAACAGCTCAAGTGATTAGCTCTGAAATGCACCTGCAGAGGGCTGAATCTGCCACCAGCAACCCTCCCTTGTTACTATGGAGAGTTGTTGCATTAGCCCCATGGCTGGTATGAGGTTTGATGACATTATAGGTATTTTAGTGATCAGCTGCATCACTATGGCTTTCCCTATGTTTAATACTAAAGAAAGGAACAAAAAAAAAGTTATTGAAAACAGACACAAATAGACTTTTATGGGGATTTGCTGTGCTTGTAACAGGGGAATACCAGTTTTGCAGTATTGCTTTACAAAAAAAAAAGGGGGGGGGTTTGATTCTCTTGGCCATTCATTTGCCAAGGGAGATGGCAGAGTCTTTAGTGAACTGGCAGGCTCACTGCAGCAATAAAGCACACTTTCTCATACACAGCATGACAGTATGATTGCTGTAAACCTCTGTTACAATGTTAATATTTACATCTTCGGCTGCGAGATGATATGAAGTTTTCCACTGTGTTCTTACACAGTTCAGTTCTCTTTAAGGTGCAACCAGACAATTCAGGGAACATCCAAATATCTGCCAGTGTGAGATATAATAAAATTTAGGACTCACCATTTGCTTATAAATGTTTGTTTTTAAATCTGTCAGAGTGAAGCCTCTTTTATTTTTAATATTTCCCTTCTATTTCATTACAGTACTCCCTCATAAGCTTGCTGTCTGGCCCTGCTGTTACATAGAGATCTCTTTGTTCTTGTGTTGGTGTGTTTTCCTGTAACCAAAGGACTTTGAGCCAGCACTGTTATTCACTATAAAAGACTGTCGCTTTGCGAGGCTCTTCTTGGGAAACACTTGTTAAACAGTGGCATATCCTGTGTGCCAACAGTATTTTTACAGATACCAGCATCCAGAATAACTCAGAAAATTATTACATATTGCAGTACTAAGGAATTAAATCTTATCACTATTGTTTTTTTGTTTGTTTTTTTTTTTTTTTTTTTATTTTCAAAATTTTTTTTTTTTTTTTTTTTTTTGTCATGTGCAAAATTTCACTTTTATGTTGTACAGGTACTGCAGTCACTAATTCTGTGCCCAACTACAAACTATTTGGTGTATTTTATTCTACTAATGCTTAACTGCAAACTGAATAGGTTTCTTTTATTGAACATATTGGAGTGGGAGAAGGTTAAAGAAATACCAAACACAGGTTGTTAGTTTCCATTCTTCTTACCTTAAAACTAGAAATGCAATTTATGCACACAGAAAAAGGCCTGAGACTAAACCTAAACATTCTTCTGGACATACAGTAACGGGAAAGTTTTCTGAATCCTTTGAGAGTTTCTATATTTCTGCATAAATGCTACTTAAACATGAGCAGAACTAAATTAAAGAAATGAACCAAAAATATAAAACTTGTTCACTGATTTATTGAGGAAAATGATCCAACATTACATATCAGTAAGGGGCACTAAACCTTGTCCCTGCAACTGTAAATGAGTACCTTTTCCTTTACAGTTTGGCTACGTTCTCTCTCTTTCTCTCAAAAAAAAAAAAAGACAATACAACTCAGACTCTCTTTACATGGGTCCTGTTTAAGACAGCACAGAAATAACACAGAACAAATACTGGCACTGCAACCTTCCCCTGACAACATTTTGCCCTTTCCCATAAATCAAGAGTGCACTCTGGGAAGGAGAAAGCCATCCAAAGGCATGTGTATGTGCTGCATGTGTCTGTGTTTGCGTCTGCTTGAATGCCTTTGCATTGTCCTCCACTAATATGTCAAGGGAATAGCAGCAACCAGCACATGTACATATGAATTTGTTTCACATATTACAAATACAGAGCACACAGAGCTAACAAAGGCAAATGACTAACAGTCTTTGATTTGTATCACAGTTTTATAGCAGTAAATTGTGGATGGCCTTGGTTTTTGCCACTACTGTCTTAATGTTGGCCAGTTGTCGTCCATGATGAATATCACTTTCCAGAAAGGTGAATACAGAATATATAAATCCTTGTATATTCCAGTAAAGTGAAATGTGCTTTGCAAAATTGCTGTCTGTTTCCTGCATCTATCCTTTTGAATTTTATATAGAAAGCATTGTGGAGAAAAGTCAGAGTCCATTCCAGCTGAATTCTGTTGATATCTGAACCATTTCTGATCCTGTGATGGTTCCATTCACAGTGCCTTAGCCCCAGAACAGAAGCAGCTATAAAACTCCAGCTACAAAACTGTATGTTGAGTGTCCATTATATGCTTGTCAAAACTGCATTTTGTTGCATTTTAGAATGAGCTGTGGTTCTTTGGAGGGGGACAGGGTGATTACTAGTCATCCCTTGTTAATCCAGGTTCGAGGGCAGCAGCCATGAGCAAGAAGGCAGGGCAGGAAGAATTGATCCAGAGAGATTTCTGTCTCAATTGCTAACTTGGCCAATCTGGCACAACAGGAAGACCAGAGTCACTGCGCCCCTAAATGGAAAAACAGGGTCACTGCAGGTTAATGGCTGATCTATATGCCTTTAAAATTAGACAGTTTTTCTAAGTAATTAGCAGTGATTAATTATTAAGGGTCACCCATGTCATATTTACTATCAGAATCAAATCAGTTTGTTTTGTTTACCTAAATGAAAGGCAGTCTAATTGGTGTTGTTGGGGGTTCTGGGAGGTCTGAGTAGAAAAAGGATTCACCTAAGAGAGAAAAACACAGGAGGGAGGAAAGAAAAGCAAAATTGTTAGAGTTTTGTGGTCTCTAAAAAAGCAAGGCTATTTCTCTTCTCTCTTCTGTCTTATTAACACTCGTGCAAAAAATGTAACTGTGAATAATGTCTTAGTGAGGAGAGCGCTGGAGACAGGAAATTAAAGTCTGACAGAAATAATTGTAAAACTCAAGTGACCTGAGTCGACTTGAAATTAGCAGAAATGAACAAAGACTTGAAAGGATGAGTGCACTGTAGGGTACAATGTCTCTGTCTTACAATGGCTCCCAGACTGACCAATCCAGTTAGATGACGAACAAGTAGCTCCCATTTCTGCTAACTCACTTTCTGATCTATCAGTATTTCCCTTTGCCAGAGATTTTATGTAACCTGAGAAATGAGCAGGCTTTCAGCTGATAATCAATTTAGAGGTCTCCACAGGAAAAATATAAAGATGCCAGGGGTCAAATTGGAAAGGGATAATCAATGAAATGGTTTTATCTGTGGGACCTCCCACTTTGCCTTTAGGGTATGCCACTAAATGAGACTGCCATGATTATTACTAAGCCAGCTAACTCGAAAGGTACAATACAAATAACATTTATATTGTATCTTTCCAGCTGGTAAGATACAATATAAATGTTATTTGTGTATAAAGCACACATTCAAGTGCATACCAAATAGTTTAAGAATATTGATATTTTCCTCATCCAGCTTTTGAAAGTTTTACATCCATCTCACCCTCCTCTTTGTTTTCAGTTAAGTAACCACAGTCAGGGAGGACAGTGGGCTTAAATAGGCATAAATCTGGAGGAACACTAGTGTAACAGTATCAAAGATACGACTGTGGTACATGACTTTCAAACTCAAGCATACAACAGAAAAAAAAAACACCACAGATTCCTTTCCTTCCTAATATTAAATTATTACAAAAAACCCTTCTTTTCTCTATTACTTTCTAATCTGTCTCTGTGATGTCCATGACAAATGACAGAGGTCACAAAGCAGGCCGCCTGTTCTGTTAGCAGGAGACTATGGCCAACAGGGGGCAACACTCACACAACCTGTATGAGCACACTGTTGGTGTTCTTAGCCATTTCTTAGACAAAGTCAGCTGAAGGTGAAACACATAAGCATCAAGTCACTGACACAAAATATCAATTCCTACACACTTAGACTGTCGAGGATCTAAACCTGTGAAACATATACATGCATGCAGCTGGTGAGACGTCACTACATTGTTCAATGAAAGCCAAAAGACAAAATCCTTCTTACAATATGCTGTTTCGTTAACTAATAAAATGGGTTTATAAGGAACTGACTGGCCGTTAACCTGAGTACAGCTAATTTAGCGTCAGTGCGTCTCATGATGGTAATTTGGTAGATTGAAATGACCTGCCTAAACTTGCCACTCTGTAAATTACTTTTGTAAATCTACAAACAATAAAAACACTTTTCTTATGACGTAAGGCAAAGTGATTAGTTAGAATGAGACAAGCACCACAGTGCTTAGAACTTACCAGTTTTGTCAGTGGGAGAACAGCAGCCTCTGCTGAGCGCCGACAGTAGCGCACTCAGGACAGCCAGACAATGTGCTCCCAGTCCATTCACAATTTCCTTCACGCGATGCCTCTCCTTTGGCCTCTCCTGGCTTGGCACCTATCTGTGTTGTGCCTGTCTTGTTTTGTAGGACTGTTCAGTGTTTTAATTAACAGACCTTGCTGCGATTTATTTTTGTGTCATTGTTCTAGTCAATAGGGGAGCTTGCTGATTAGCTGTAGCGGCGCTGTAGTGGGGGTGTTTGGGCTTGTATTTTTATGCACGCCAAGCATGATGTCCAAACATCCTTCTTACAGACCGAAGACAACCCATTAAGATGAAAATCTTCAATATTGCTTCCAAGCAATCTGGGAAGTTACTGTGGAAACAAGGGTGCCATGGTAACGGTGACTGGGGGGTTACCGAGGAAACGACCGTCGCCATGGAGACTGCATCAAAGTGGGCTATATTTGAGGCACCCGAAAAGAGACACGCTCCATCTTTGATCACTGTTTGTTTACGCAAAAAAAAAAAAAAAAGCTTTGTGTTTCTTCTCTGCACGTGTGTCTTGCATCGATAATGAGAATGACAGTCGGCTGGCCCCTTTGTTTACATGTCGCCGTTTAAGCATTAAAATAGCCTACCAGAACAATGCATATAAAGGAATTGTTGGGAATGCTGAAGTTTTTTTTTAAAGAGAGTAGCATTTGGACTAGACTTTAACGCACAATAAAGGCATAGCACAAAACGGTCTAATTGAGATATTGTAAGCTGAACTGTGTTTTTTTAGACATCACATGTGTTTAAACACACACACACATATTTAAATGATTCTGGATATTATACATAGGCTATGTTTGACGGATCACGACCCATAACGCATGTTAATACAATGTGAGTGCCCTTCAAGTAGTATACATTTGTACTCATCTGTCAGAGTTATAAAGCTTCTATATCTACCTGTTGTGAAAATATACTCACTATTGCACGACTCACAACAGGTCAACCCTCCTCACTCAGAGAAGAATAGTAGGCCTAATACTTTATAAGGAACTCTTCATCTTGCGAGCGCGAATGGAACCACACAGAATTATGAATTCATATCACTGAAATGAAAAATCCTGATTCTTTGAATGGAGCACAAAGCAGCATCTCTGAACAGACAGGCTTTGTTCTTTCGCTTCGTTTTTTTATTTTTTTCCTTTCTGATCTACCGCTGCTTCCACACGCTGGTGCGCAACGGCAGAACCAGCTGTGTGTTGATGCATTACCACTTCCTGTGTTCAGGGTTATGGCTCTAAAAAATTGGCTACACGTCGGTGAAAATCTTTTTGTTTATATTCACACAATTCTGCGAGTTGTTCTGAGTGGTAGTGGGGAAGTTGGGCTGCTGTTTGAACGTGCTGTTTATCCCGTGCTCTTCTATCACCATGTACTCGCTCTTGCTGAGTGAAGAAGAAGAGCGAGTCTTCCTCAGCTCCTCGGTGTCTGCTAAAGGCTGACAGCTGCCCACGTGCAGGTACTGTGCCTGCTCCTCGCCCTCCGTTTCTCTGTGGTAGAAGTAATTAAAATTGGAGACGATGACAGGTACAGGCAGGGCAATAGTCAGCACACCAGCAATTGCGCACAAAGAACCCACAATCTTTCCCCCAATTGTCACGGGATGCATATCTCCATAGCCCACTGTGGTCATGGTGACAACAGCCCACCAGAATGCGTCCGGGATGCTGTTGAAACCCGACTCTGGGTCGTCTGCCTCAGCAAAGTAGACAGCACTGGAGAAGAGAATGACACCGATGAATAAGAAGAAGATGAGCAGGCCCAGCTCGCGCATACTCGCCTTTAGAGTCTGTCCTAAAATCTGAAGCCCTTTAGAGTGACGCGACAGTTTGAAGATACGAAACACTCGAACAAGCCTAATTACGCGCAGAATGGCTAATGACATGGCCTGCTGCCCGTTCCCTTGTCTTTCTGCCAGCTCTGTGCCCAGGGTGATGAAATAGGGGACAATGGCCACAATGTCTATAATGTTCATAATATTTTTGGAGAACGTGGCCTTACTCGGGCATGCAAAGAAACGCACTAGCAGCTCGAAGGAGAACCAGATTATACACAACGTCTCCACGACAAAGAACGGGTCTGAGAAGGGGCTGATGAGATACGGGAGTGTGCCATTTATCACAGGTGCAATGGTGATTGGATCCCTGTTCTCATCCCTGAATTCCGGCAATGTCTCTAAGCAGAAAATGACAATGGAGATGAGAATGACCAAGACAGAGACTATTGCAATTCCCCGGGCGGGACCGGAGCTCTCTGGGTATTCAAAAAGCAGCCACACCTGTCTTTGAAATTCATTCTCAGGCAACGGTCGCTCCTCCTCCTTTATGAAACCCTCATCCTCCCTGAACTTCTCCATAGCTTCCTCGCCCAGCTCATAGAAGCGTATCTCCTCAGAAAAAATGTCAATGGGCACATTAACAGGTCTTCTTATGCGCCCGCCAGACTGGTAGTAATACAGAATGGCATCAAAGCTGGGTCGGTTCCGATCAAAAAAGTATTCGTTCCTGAGGGGATCAAAGTATCTCATCCTTTTCTTGGGGTCTCCCAGCAGCGTCTCTGGAAATTGCGAGAGAGTCTTTAGCTGCGTTTCAAAGCGTAACCCTGAGATGTTGATGACCACCCTCTCGCAGCATTCGTGATCTGGTTCATATCGGTCCAGAGAGTGGTGGCCCGGGAGAGCCGCTGACTCTTCTAGCATGTTGTCACAAGCCACAACCGTCATCACGTCGGCTTCTGTCTCGG
>VUQS01057999.1:12334-27334 GCA_015108495.1 Heterochromis multidens | reverse complement strand
TGCGTATTCCGCAACTCGGTGGTGAGTGGTTCCTGGAGGTTGCTGGCTGTCTCCAGGTGAAATTGGTTGCAAAGAGGTATATAGTGCTGCACCGAAAACCATCTTGTGATTGCTTTGGCAGCTAGCAGATTGCCACGATCGCCTGTAGTCTGCATGGAAGATGGCGACTTGGCTGCAAGCCCTCACCAACTACTCACCGAGCAATAGTGAAACTGTAAAAGACCATGCAAACTACAGGCAATGGGAGCAATCTGCTAGTGATGAAAGCAGTCACAAAGAGGATTTTGATGCAGTACCCTTTTTATGGGCAATTTTACCTAAAGATAGCCAGCAACTGCTTGGGGAATACACATTATTCCCTAGCGACCAGTGGTTGCCAGATGGTCGCCGACTGCTCTCTAAGTCTGGGTGACTAAAGCGTGGATTAAACTCTCCATTTCCGCGAGTCCACTGGATATGCGCAGAGAATTTATATTACAATGCATCAATTACGCATGAGCCCCAGGCAACAGACTTAAAGCAGATTTCAAAGTAGTATAAAAGAAATGACTACTTAGTCGTTGGGTCGGGTCAGCTGTCCACATCTGCGTCTGCAACAGAGTATAATCTAGGCTTGAGGCCTAAAGTTGATTCATACCAGTGTCAGTCTGTGCCAAATCCATGTGTTCTTTTTTTTTTTAGCCCAGATGTTGCCAAACAAACGTGTAATAATGACTAAAAAGTGAAAACCCTGACTTTTCTTTTGGTTCTAGCCCTTGTTTTGGAATTATTATTTTTTCAGCCTCTTTCAGTATCATTTCTATTTGTGTTTTCTCCATCTGTTGTAGAATTTTTTTTTTACCTTTTTCATTTGTAGGTCCAAAATCAGACAAAGAGGTTGCTGCTTATGTTGCCCCACATTTAGCAAGTACAGGTTTCTGGTTCAAAAAAATGGGTAAGATTCTTATTCTTATTATTATTCTTGTTCTTATTGGTTGCCCTGATTTTTGTCTGCTGAGAGATCATATATGAGCTATTGTTTACAGAAAATCTGACTGAGCTGGGGAAGTACACACTGAATTTGAACACAGTGGTCAATGAAACAAATGCTATCAGCTTTGGCGGTAGACAGCTTCCAAGGTTCACGCTCAAGTTCAGCATCAAAGGTAAGGAAAAAGAGTGCTGTGCATTTAACTAGTAGTCATTATTCCCACAGTTCTGCCCAAACAAACACACTTCTTCTGTTCTTCCCAGAGGGTGATGCAGCGAGCTTTGTTATCGGTGCGGTGAGCCCCACACTTCGTGTGGGCATACCATTTGACATTCCTCTGCAGATAAAAGATGGTTATGACCACTTAACGACCCTCCCTCCCAAACTCCAACCTGAGCTCAAATGCCGGTGTGTCTCATTAATGCTACTAAATGTGTAAATGTGTGAAAGACTTTTTATGAAATTTATGAAAGACTTTTTCATAACTCTTCATGTCTTTAATGTGTCCTATTTAACAGTTGCTGTAACTCTGTCATTGTTATTTTTTAGTGGCATGGATCTGAGTTATGAGACAGTCTGCAGCAGTGGAACCACATTCACCATCAAAAGTGTCAAAGCGAGAGGAAAAGTCCTGAATTACCAGCAATCCAAAGTTAGAGCAAATCATCTCTATGCTACAAATAAACTTGCCTGTCACATGGAAGGCTGTTTAAATCATTAAATTAATTACTAATAGTACAGTAATAGAGTAGACAAGAGGTTTTGACAACTACCTGAAAATCAATAGACAACGAATGCTTAGCTGATTTGTTTTTCTGCACTTTGTTTTAATTTGCAGAGCTATGACCTGGAAGTGACCCTGCCTGGCCTGAAAGAACACACAAAGTCCATCAAGATCAGTCTTCTTCCTGGTAATGCCACATTTATTTCTTATTTTAGAATAGTTTGTGTATTTGTATGAGATGTACATTATGTCCTTTCAGAAATCTTGATTGTTAAATGCTTAAATCATACTATAATGATCGTAGCATATGTATGTATGCTTGTATGTTCCCTATCTCCTCCTAGACGACCCGACCAATTTAAATGAAACTTTGCATAAAGATTGCATAAAGGGGGCACTGTGAGTGCCAACTTCTGGCACGTACAAATATTTTATACAAATATCTGTACGTCTGACAGTTCAATTGAGCACTGTTTACTTTTTGCACGCTCTACATTCATTACGCTACGTATTTTGACGGTCATCTCAAATGTTTAATCTTACCGGTGCAGCTAAGCAGCTGCTGATTATTGATCAAGTTATTGAAATAAACCACTATAAAAATACTTAAAGTCTAGAAAATAGTGCAGCAGAGCAAACAACAACAGTGTGGGGATAAGAAGATGAAGTTTGGGTGAGCATCATCATGTCATGAGACTTTTAATGAAGCAACTGGATTCACACACTCAACACTTAACCATGGATAATGATTTATTTATAATTTATTTTTAGGACTAGTTTACTTATCTATTTATAAAGATTTGGTTCATAATCAATCTTGAATACAGTGACAACAAGTACACTTTGAAGTATGCTTTATAGTATACTCTGTAGATGTGAAATGATTGCTTGGATGGAAAAAAATATTAATTTAAGGGTAAAAGAAACATATTTAACTGAATGCCAAGCACTCACATTCACACCTACGGCCAATTGAGAATCACCAGTTAACCTAACATGCATTTCTTTGGACTGTGGGAGGAAGCCGGAGTACCCAGAGATGGATGGTTGATGGATGGATTTAAACCCAGGACCTTCTTGCTCTGTGGCAACAGTGCTAACCACCACATCACTGTGCAGCCCTAGATAGGCTGACTGTATTTGAGTTTTGGATCGCTAGTCAGATAAAACAGCATCACATCCATTTACATTTTTCTAATTTCACAGTTTTATAGATGAATCAAAACAACCAAAGCGTATTCCCCCTGACTGGTTATGTAAAAGGCTGGTGTTAAAAAATTAAAAGTCTTTTGTGTCACTCAAAGGACAGAAAAAGTGTCCCCAAGAGGCCCTCTTAGCCTCACTGTAACGGTAGCAGATGTCATCTAGCTGTGATTAAAATGATAATCTGTTGGCTGCTAACATTAAGATAGGGTAAACACCTTGTCTTTGTCACCTTTGCCTTTTTTTTCTTGAGGATTCCTTGATGTTGTGTTGTTTTTCAGGTATTCCACATTCCCTCCACGTGACACCAGAGGAAACCTCCATCTCGGTAGAGAACGGAAACCCGGTCACATTTAATGTTGAAATTCACGACGAGGCTGGAAACATCACCGCTAATCCCAAACAGAACGTTCGCTGCGAGGTACGGACATGCTTTTGTTTGGAAATCATTGGGTGTCTCCGTGAAAACTCAGAAAACTTTTGTATTTATTAAAAGAACATTTAGAGTATTTAGACCATAATTAACTGTTTTATATGTTGGACCAACATTATGTTTTCAATGGTGTTTTATGTTTCTGTCTCTAAGCCACTGTGCAGGCTGACATACCCAGACCACTTTTTTTTTTTTTATTTTAATTGAGATAATTGACCTTTGCAGAGGAGTGTGCTCTGCGAGTACCCTTGTAGTTTATTTATATATCAGAATAAACATGTTTTTCTCAATAGATGATTTATCTACGTGTTTTTATTCATACATTACCAGGTTAAGGGGTTTCCCCCAGTGGTCACTGACTGCAGCAGCACAGGCGCTGGCCAGCTTGTGACAAAGCCCATTAACTTGAAAATCATCAACGGAGAGCAACAAGAGCTCAAAGCTCAATTTGTGATGCCTGTAAGTTAGGGGAAAAAAAGCTTCTGCTCAGTATAATATTCTCAAATATATAGCTCATTTGTAGTGTCTTTATCCTCTTTGTTTTTTCTGCTAGAGTTACAAAAACATAGCGCTGGTCATGAAGGAGCTGAAGGTGCTGCCCAGCACACGGGTCTCTATGATGGAGCTCTACAGTCGGGATGATGAGAATCTGGTGCTGAGGAACAATGAAAAAATTGAATGGATAGCTGGAGGACTGCTGGAGAACTTATTCTACAAGCTATATGATGAAGCTGGCAGGGAGGTACCGCTCACTTCTGAAATAGCCTCCATGATCAAGGTGTGTACTGTGTAAATATTCTTGTTTACTCTTATAAGAGTGAGTTTTATGCAGGTGTTGGATTTTGTAAATGAAAAAACTTTTTTTTTTTTTTTCCCTTTATGAAAGAATTCCAGGCAGTGATGATTTAAACAACAGCAATAAACAAAAAGACGTTTATGAGTCATTATATTTGAACACTTCTTAGCTTAATGCTGATTTTTCACTGTGAACTCCTGTTGTCCTCAAGGTTAACTGGACAGGAGATGTCTTTCTGGAAGATTTGGTCCTGGGAAAGCTGCCTGATTTACAGGTACCTAAACTGGTGAAAGAGGAACGCTTCTACCAGGTCTCCTATCAAGACCAGAGTGTGTCTATCTCCTTCACTATTGTGTAAGTCACATAACTATATCAAAGTTTGATTCAGTGTTTTCCATAGATACAGTCTGCACACTGATGTATGAAGCTATAAAGTCCCTGCTTTTGTTTGTAGGCCTCGTCCAGATGAACCAGAGCGTCTAAAAGTAACTTTACCCCAAACCACAGTAAAGCTTGGTGAGATCCTCTCTGGAAACATCAGTGAGTATAAATCTGATCATTTAAAATTAATCATATTTTTTTTAAATTCATGGTTGCATACTATATTATGCACAATATTTTCCTTGTACAGGCTTGGAGCTTGTAGACCAGTTTGACAATTCAACCAAGACGCTTACCCCCACCTGTGTGAACCACATGACAGTGGAAGCTGAGGGTCTGGACAAATCGGCCATCACCTTTATATGGCAGGTGGGACCAGAGCTGTGCACATTTAAGACAAAAGTTGACTCAAAAATTAGTTAAATCAAATCAAATGTACACTAATGCAGTCTTAATATTATCATAGCTGTCTGAGCTGTAACAAACAAAGCCAGCTTTATTAAAATTTGAATGTGTTTTTGGTGAGCTAAGGGTCCAAATGTGTGCATTTGCCCTTTCTCCTGCCCTATGACCACTATATATCTGCTGTATCTTCCACACCCTACTATAAAAAAGTATAATTCAGGATGCATGCATGAGTGAGTTAAACCAGCTAGGTCATAATACTAGAATTTCACAGATAATGAACTTTCCCTCACAAGAACACAAGGACACGAGACATTTTTCTTGGCTGTGTGGATGGCAGGAGAAGCTTTCCTGACAGAACTCTCCTTGTGGTCAGAGTTCACTTAAATGATCACAAAGTAATTAGTATGTTTTATGACTGAGATGGTTTCGACCCTTGTAAATTAAGAGGCTGTTCCAAAAAGCTGGTGCTTTGTTGCACTGGGAGTGAGAAGACTGTCTTCCTCCCAATACTGTTGAAGGAAGGAAGCAGGAAATATGAAGATAATGCTGCTTTTAGGAGAAATTAATAGATGCTTGAAGGAACCAAGATGTGTGCTATAAAATTTATACTTGAAATATTTACATTTTATCCTGCATTTTACCATTACAGTTACTAGTTGTTTTGCAGATTAACACTTAAGAAATTATGAGCCTATAGAACATTAGAGCTCTAAATTATGCTTGTTTTTGACATTGATTAATTAATCAGTTTCCTGGAGCCTAGATAATGATAATGATGAAGTATTAAATAAAAGGAAAAAGCAGGAGGAACCATACTTTACGAACAATGCAGTGCATCTGGAAAGTATTTACAGCGCTTCACTTGTTTAGCATTTTTTCATGTTACAGCTTTATTCTATAAAATAAATTCAATGTAAAAAAATGTATCCTTTTGACTTTCTTTGCATTTGTCTAACATGATACTGTACTTTATTTTTTATTCTTATTCACAAAGACCAAGAAGATAAAAAGAATATTCAGTTAACTCTTTATTTAATAATGACTAGGACAGCTGTGGTTGTTGTGATCCTCTAAGTTGATAAACCTCTTGACTCTGTGCTGTACCAGGAGAACAGCTGTTCTGTCATGGTGACGGGAGTTCGTTTCCAGTCAGGGTCTCTCGGCCCCCGAGACATGTGCTTCAGCTACTCTGACTTTGTGGGGCATGTAAGTGTTAAGGTGACTGCTGGACTCCCTGCACAGCTTAAACTCATCAGTGGACTAGAGCAGGTAAAAAAATAAAATAAAAAAAAAATTCCTAATTGCATTTTTTTTAAGCCAATCTAAAGGTAAAACTTATCCTTTTGTGTTTTTCAGCCTTTGCAGGTGTTGAATGACCACAGCATCTCCAAACTATTTGTCGTCCAGCTGTGTGATGAGTGGGGAAACCCTTCTCCAGACCAGAGGGTTGTGGTGGATTTAAGGTCTTCACCTCTGGGACTGAAGGTTAGCTTGAAAAAGAATACAATCAGCGAAAGCACTCTATGTAGTCTTGTGAAAAATGAAGTACATCCCATGATTCAGTAGCTTGTAGAACCACCTTTTAGCAGCAATAACTTGAGGTAATCGCGTTCTGTATGACTTTATCAGTCTCTCACATCATTGTGGAGGAATTTTGGTCCACTCTTCTTTACATTGTTGTTTCAGTTCATTGAGGTTTGTAGGTATTTGTTTATGCACAGCTCACACTGGTCCCACCACAGCATTTCAGTCATGTTGAGGTCTGAAATTTGCATGATCCAATTTGGGCCAAGCTTTAGCTGTCAGATCGATGGCCTCACATTTGACTCTAGAATACTTTGTATACAGAGGAGTTCGTGGTCAACTCAATGACTGCAAGGTGCCCAAGTCCTGTGGCTGCTAACCAAGTCTAAATCATCACCCCTCCACCACCATATAGTTGGTATGAGGTGTTTGTGCTTTATATGCTGTGTTTGGTTTTGCTCAAACATGGTGCTGTGCATTATGACCAAACATCTACACTTTGATCTCGTCTGTCCAAAGCGCATTGTTCCAGAAGTCTGGTGGTTCATTCAGATACGACTTTGCAAGCCTAAGTCGTGCTGCCATGTTCTTTTTAGATAGAAGAGGCTTTCTCCTGGCTCCCCTTCCAAGCAAGCCATACTTATTCAGTCTTTTTCTAATTGTACTATCACAAACTTTAACATTTAACATGCTAACTGAGGCCTGTAGAGTCTGAGAAGCAGCTCAGCTGTAGACCAGCAAACTGCCAAAATTTCAGCTTTTATAGAAGGTGTCAAACTTGCTGATGATTAATTAGTCAAGTGCATTTGATCTAATAGGAGAAATCTTGTTATTGTTTTAGGTGATGACAGATGTTATTTCACAACCTGTGAATGCAGAAGGGAAAGCCTCTTTCTTTGTTAATCGTTTGAGCGGCCCCAAGTAAGTAACATTTTATTTGTAGTAATGCAGCATCAGTCTTGATGTTTCCACTACTGTAAATTCACTAGTAGGAGTGTTGCTAACCTGTTCTTCCACTAGGGGGTACTATCAGCTGCAGTTCAAAGGCTCCTTCAACAAAAAACCCATCCATGGTCCATTAGTGAACCTCACTGTCCTCCCTGATCCCAACAAACCAGTCAGCCTATCAGTGAAGTATGACACCAGTACCAAGTTCCTTGCTGGAGGCACTTTCCCAGGTTTGCATTTGTTTTTCTCTCTCTCTTCCTCTATTTCTTTTTTTTTTTGTGATCATTTTAATCTCTGTTCAGCCAAACTAAGGGCAGCTCTTTGTGTCTGTTCAGTTTTCGAAGTGACTGTGGTGTCTGACGAGGGAAGTCCAATTACTACTTTTAATCCAGCTGCTACGTCCATGTTCATATGGGATGGGGTGTGCTTGGGGAAAAAACCCCCAGAAACAGTGAGTGACTAAAAGACGGGAGTGTCTTTGATATAGAGTTGTGGTCATACTGTACACTCATCATGAGCATGAATGTCATGGTAATTGGGGCTTTTAATGATTTGTTTGAACTCTTCTTTTTCCAGTTCAAATGTACAGCATACATCTTTAATGACTCTAAAAAACAAGGCTTGGGTGCAAAAGTTTGAATTTTAAATTTTCTCGAATCCACACAGGGTCAGAATTGTATATACAGGCTCAAATATATACATACACTCACTTAAATCTTTTAATAAGTGGTGCTGAAGGTTCTACAATGTCTTAACTTGGAAAACTAACTTCTTGTTAGTGATCATGATTGACTACAACTGGTAGTTTCTCTTTACCAGCATAAAAAGGATTTGTTTGACAGCACTCAGTGGATTGACCAATACTCAGAACAATAGGAACATCCAAGGAACTCAGTGAAGAAATAAGAAGAATTGTATATTCACGCAAGTTGGGAAGGTCTTTTTTTTTTTCTTTCATAAATGTTTTTCTAAAATAATATTTGTTGAATCATATTTTTAATTGTTTCTTGTACAGGCCATTGAGCTGAAGTGTAGTAAACCCATGGAAAATGAAAAGAATGACTGTTTTCACTTCAGGTAAGATGCTTTTATATCAGGTCTGTTTCTGTTCTGTCTGACTTGTTGAAAGATGTTTAAAGGAGAAGTTTTATATTATTGTAAGCTATTGCAAGCAGCTAGCACAAAGACTTTGTACCAATATATATGTTATCCAGTACTAAGCTAATCAGTTACTTGAGGTAGTTTCATATTTACAGTATATAAGGGGTCTTTATTTTCTCAGCTGACTCTCGATAAAACAGCATGTAAGCATATTTCCCAGAATGTACTAATCGTTTTTGTGTGCTTCCTTGCAGAGACAAAGAAATCCCAAAGGAAGTTGGAAAGCACAGCATACAGTTTTCTCTTCGTATTAACAAAAATGGTGTTCTGTACAGTAACCAGGTTGGTTTGAATATATAATAAAAACATAAAAATTTAAATACCTTGACATTTTGCTTTCGAACAACCGTAAAGCATATGGAGCCGGCCTTCACATTCTTGTTATTTTTACTTGTTTTACTGGAAAGTAGTTGGTCATTGAGCTGTTGCAGGGCTGTAGAGCTGTTGCGTTACTCACTGAGAGAAATGATTGACCTCAGTGCTGCTTCCCATCTCTTAGATTCATATAGATGTGGTGGCCAATCAGCCTGCCAAACTGGGACCTGACTCTCAGCCTCCAACCCCAGTTGTTTCCTACAGTGAGGACATTGCCAGCCGAACCTTGGTTGAGAATATGACCCTGAGGATAACGGTGAGCTTAAAGTTTATTTATTGCGAAAGAGCAGGGACAGCCTTAACTTTTCACTTAAATAAATAAACTTTACAGTCATAGTCAATGAGTTTCCATGATTGATTCCAGGATTTGTATGGCAACCCAGTGGGGCAGGACCTGGAAGGGAAGGTGATCATCACTATAAAGTCCTCTAATGGAGAGAGAAATAAAAGCTTCCCTCTGTTTGAAAGAGGAGCCAGCCACCTTCAGATTAGCTTGGTGGAGGGGAAGGCCCACATCACTGTGAGTAACCATTCCTCGCAGGACCAGCTTTTGTTTTGTTATTTAAAGGCCCCTGAGGGCTTATGATAATTGTTCACTTACTCTCCTCAGAGGCTGGTTATTAGGGAGAATAGCCCTGGTGTCAATGGCAGCACCTACATTCTCCTCTTCAAACCTGAAGTATCTGCACTTCCCACACCCCTGGCTGCTTTTGAGCTCCCCTTCCATTTTTACAACGGTATGGTATGAAACTGAGTGGTAAAGGTTATTATATGTAGCTTGAGATTTGTGGAAATTATGGCAATACTTTTTGTTTCTGTTGTTTTGTATAATTTTTTTACAAAGATTTACAAACTTCTCTAATACATGTATTCAACCATGCTTATTTCTTTTAATATTCTTTCTTTCTTTCTTTCATTTGCTCAGTACCAAATTTGCAGCTCTGAATTTTTGCCACCATCCTAATACACTGGAAGTGAATAAAATTAACACACACTGACCTTTAGCTTACAAATAGATTGTGATCCAAACTGCAGAGAAACAGTTTGTGTGTTTGCTGATATTTTTTGAGCTGTTTGAATCATTGCATCTGGAATTACCTGCCACTTTAAAAGAAAAAGTTACTCCATTTATACTCACTCCATTTTGCAGCACTAGTTAGATGGCTATGTGCTAAATTTCCATCGCTACAACTTTATTGACATCTGCACATGAACACATGACAGGGATGTGATTGGGAAAAAATTATGTGTTTAGGGTGTTAACAGGACCGTGGGGTGGCATTACTTACTTATTGAGCGAGTATCTCAAAGCTAAGACTTCACACTGCTCTAAACACTATGTTTAAGATTTTTTTCTGTTCTTTGGTCTGTATGATGTCATAGAGTTGGGATATCCCTAATACGGTCATCACAGGCACACTGCCCTGGCTCCACCTGTTGCTCAAACCTTCTGTTTACGACAGGCAGCCAATCACAAGAAAGCTGCCTTAAAAAGAGAGGAGCTAAAATGGCTTTCTGCGAACAGTAAATGAACTAAGGGGCTGTAAAAGTTAAACATGGATTATTTTGAACTCAAAATCATGAGTCCAAGAATAAAAATATGATGTTGGCAATGTGGTAGAAATATCAGAGACCAGTATATAAAATCCTGAACAAAAAAAACCCCAAAAAAACAGAACTCCCTGCAAAGTAGCTACTATTGCTTAGACTTGCCTTCTATCATTTGACTGTAATTCGTCTTTTTCCATTTTAGATGCACAGAACCAACAAAAAATGTCTGAACTGACCAGGAAAAAAGATGAGCTCAGCAAAGCTATTGATAGATATCAAGAAATATTTCGTACATACACCGAGCTCCTTGCGTTGCTGACAGGTAAGTTCTGAGTTGTTTTTAAATAAGATGATGCCACGTGTGTGCCGGGCCTGTGAGGTATGCTGCTTGTATGTTGAACCAGGTCTCATTTGAAATATTTAAATGTCGCTGCAAATCAGTATGTCTACAGAAATTATACTTTTAAACACCAGACTTTGAAAGATATCATCTCATCTCTGTCATTTATTTTTGTGGCTGCCCATATGCGATTAAAATTGTCTGCAACTGAAAATATTTTTTCTCATAGCTTCTTGCCGAGGTGCCAGTAAGAAAGAGGCTGATCTTAAAAATGAGCTGGACCGAAGGAAAGTGAAAGTCCCTCAGCCTGTATCTGTAAGACATTATGTCCATCCACACTTTACTTCTGCACAGGCCAGGCAGAAATTCAAAATATATATTTTTTTAACTGGAAATGACATTTCTTATGTATTTGTAGCCGCAACATATTGATAGACTAATAAAAAAGATGAGTGCTGAAGCTGAAGTGATTCAGAAAATGCCCCGAAGAGTTTACTCCATCACTGACAACTTCAGGGGGCAGGCAGATGTTTTGGGAATGGTAAGGGCACCTTTTTGTTTTTTCTTTCTTTCTTTTTTTAAAGAAAAGATTTAATAGTTTTTCAGGATGTATTTGCTACAGATGTGTGTTTATCCTTTAATCTTTGAATGCAGGTTGGCCACCTGGCCTTTGTGCAGGATGATGCTGCTGCGTGGGTCATCTCCTGGCACATCAGGGGTGACATGGACTGTGTCATCACCAGAACAACAGAAGCAGCGCGGCGGATCTATGACGACACGCAGGGCAGGCAGCAGGTCATGGCCCTCGACAGTGTGTATATGCCACAAGGAAACAGGTACAGCTTTTTTTTTCTTATTTAAAATAAAGCTTACAGTTTTTATAGCTGCATCTTCCCTGTACTGCACACTGTATTTTAATATTGCTGTTGGCGTCTGAGTAGCTTTCCTGACGTGTGATAAGATTTGTGTGTGTGTCCTTTTATTAAAGTCTTTCCTTTTTAAGCCTTTTCCTTCCCAGAGTCTTACAACAATAATAATTTAAAGCTCTTGTGGCAGCTCCATTTTCAACAGACTGACTGAAAGTCAGCGAGAACAATGTCAAACGATATCAATGTATGCTTTGAAACTTGAGCAATAAAACACGGAAATACATTTTCCTCTAATATAGCCACATTTAGTATACAACGTAACACTTCATAAACACAGGTGTTCTTTCATTTTACTTGGCTGTAAAAATAATGGTGACTGTAATAATTAGCACATATAAGACTTCCTTCCTGCTGCTGTGTGTTGTGGTTGTTTATACACTGAGATTTACTTAAGGGCCATACCATACCACAGCTGTTGCAGGTTATAGCCAGTTTTGACAAAGCTAGTGATTTAATGGCACACCAGCTTTTATTTGACATTGTGATTTGATTTTGTTGTGCAAATTGGTTTTAACCCTGTAACGCCAAGTGCATCATATTTAATACATGAGTTTTTGAGACCTACATCATCAGTGTGATTTTTTTTTTTCTCTTCTTCCCTGAAAAACCTGATGTATACAATCAGATGCATATAGTGCTACTGTGAGCAATAAATTGCACAAAAATGTAGCAAAAATAATACAAATTAAAACTCATATGCAAATTGACATTTAATTTCTTTTTTTCTTATTTGTCAGAAGGTTCAATTAACATTTCAGTTTCAAAAGATTCAAATTATTTCATGGTTCAGGCTTTACAGGGTTAAAATTTGAACACCACTTCTGTTTGAGATGCAGGTAACAATTACTTTCATTGTTAAAATCATTTTAATGTAATGAAAGTCTTAGTCTCTTAATGTGATGATGAAAATGATGAAAGTCCATGTTCACTTTTGGAGAGAGAGGGGGGAAAAAGCAAGGCATCATAGATGAGAAGCTGAACTTGGAGAGTGTTTGACATACAGCACTTTGCACAAGTCTTGAGCTACCCCACATTTCTTTATATTTTGCTTCCAAGGAGCCAGGCTTTCTTGTCATTTTTTTTAAAGTGCTCTTGAGCAGTAGTTCTCCAGGCTTTCTGAAGCTGTTTCAAAGTTTTTCTTTGGACATTGGCTGCTTTGGCTTCTTTTTTTTTTTCTTTTTTTGCTGCTGTTGTTAAGCCACTTAACACTGACCTATAAATCATTCTAGCATAAAAAGGGGCCTAACTCGAGGGATGAATCAGTGTTGTGTTGATACATAACAGACAACTTAGCAAGGAACCAATTTTGAATTGAATTTTTAGGCACTTTGTTACTAGCAGCCTGTCGCAAAAACACATTATTTGTTCCCATTTTGTTAGTTGAATTTATGAAAAATGTTAAAGATAACAGTTTGACAAACAAAATAGTCTTTTTGCACCAACAAGGTGATTCCCAAAGAGCTATCAGCAGGAAACCTGACAGATTTCATTGGTGTGCAGTGTGTCCTTAAAAATGTGAGGAAACTGGACAAGTGGAGGGGAAAAAGAAAAGAAGTGGCAGGCCTAAAAAACTATCTACAGCAGATGAACAGTATCTGAAAATCATGACCTTAAGAAATAGGAAAAAATTCAGCAAAGACCTGACAGAACCTGAGAGATGCATTTGACCCTTCAGTTGATCCATCTGCTGTTCACTGAAACTTCATCAGAAATGGTCTCAGTGGAAGGGTGGCTGTCAAGAAGTCATTCTTAAGGAAGGGAAACGGGGAGAAAATGCTGAGGTATGCCAAACTACACAAGAACTGGCCTGAAAATCAGTGACAACAGGTCTTATAGAGTGATATAAATGTTGGTGTTGTAGAACTTGTCAAAATTGATGGAATTATGAATGCAGAAAAGTACAGTCAGATTTTGATCTGCCATGCAATACCATCTGGAAAGCATCTGATTGGCAACAGCTTCATTTTTCAGCATGACAATGATCCCAAACACACTGCCAATGCAGTAAAAGCATATTTGGATAGAAAAACACACACTGGAACACTATCAGTCATGGATTGGCCTCCCCAGATCCCGGACCTCATTGAAGCACTGTGGGATCATCTTTATAGAATAGAACAAAAGGCAGCCAACATCCAAAGAAGAGCTTTGAATGTCCTTAAAGAAACCTGGAGAACTATTCCTGAAGACTACTTAAAGAAATGAGGAGAAAACTTGCCTAGGAGAGTTCAGACAGTATTAAAGAATAAAGGTGTTCATACTAAATATTAACTTTAATGCTCGTTAGATTTCTACAACCTCTTTTTTTGCCTTATATACTGTATTTTTGTGCATGTTTGCACATTTCACTGCACCTATTTCCCATTTTCCTAAAAGAATATGAAGAAATGAGGAGTTCCTCAAGACTTCCTCAGTATTGTATTCAGGCATGGTATATTTTCATTGCTTTGTTTGGAGTCATTACAGATAAGGAGACCTCGCATATTGGAAACACTTGTTTCTCTGTGTTTTCAGCTGTATTGCCACTATATTTCACAATCAAGAAAATCAGTTTTCTTGATTTTAGTTGGAAACAGTTTCTCTGCTCACAGTGAATATGTTTGCTTTTGTTGTTTCTCTTAGTATGAGGTTTTTTTGGCAAGTGTCAGTTCCCACTGAGAGAAGAAATATTGAATCAAAGTTTAATGTAGGTTATTGAACTAATGATAGCTTTATTATTTTAGCAAATGTGCATGATATTTTATAAATCAACATTACAAAAAACCCTCAAGTACCCCCTGCAGTACACCAAGTACTCCTACATGTGCTCGTACCCCCACTGGAAAAACATAAATCAGTCACCATTTCAACTCCAATTAGAATCTAACAGTCAAGTTATTTATACTTAATTATCAGTCATTTAATTGATTATGTGATATGCACAAATATGAGAATTTTCAGCTTTTTTTTCTTTGATATCAAAGTTAACTGATTATCTTTGATTTGTGACTTTGTTGGACATAAGAAGACATCTGACATCACACTAGAAAACTGTCGTGTCTGGTCTGCAAAATGCTGAAAAAAAGTAGACACAGACGCAAACACCTGATCAACTAATCAATCAATAGATGACTTGATGTTTACTGAAGTTAATCTGAATCACATTCTGAAGGTCTTCAGATTATTTTTCAGATCATACAGAAATGAATGGCTTTCAATGTGTGGATCAGCTGGAAAAACACAGCTTAAAAAAAAAAAAAAAAAAAAAAGGTTTTTTT
>VUQS01057998.1:10111-20816 GCA_015108495.1 Heterochromis multidens | reverse complement strand
TTAATTAAAAGTGTAACACCAGAACTTACTGTATACTGTATATGCTTCTTGTAATGACACTCTTTTTGTAATGCTAGTCTTTTTCCACTACTATTGGTTACTTATATCTTTACCAACAGTTAACACTTCTTACATAAGTTAAAAGATAAAATCACAGTATCAGTTAAATGCTGTTTTTTTTTTTTTTAATGTAAACCCACAACAGGAGATAGGGGTGAGTAATCAGTAAATATTATTACCGATTATCGCGTTTCATTTAAGGCAATAGCTGTTGCTGTTGTTCTTTGTTTGGTTTGTTTTGTTTTGTGATAATATTGTAGATATTTTGGTTATTAAGTAAGTAATATTTTTTTAGAATTCTACAAAAGTAGAGTTAGGCATAATTAGATTGATAATTTGGTTAAATCCTTCATCCTGAACTGAATTTGTTATGTGAAGTTTGATTCATTATGAATCTTCTGTTCAGTATTCCTTATGCTCCCAGAGTGGAAATTATAGAGCATGACTTCCAACCAGAACTTTTTGGCAGTGCACCAGTGATGGCATGCCAGCAGGGTTATCTTTGAAAGCCGGGCAGACACTGTGCAATTTTAATCTTGTATGATATGGTCACTCACACTGCACAATTTAATCAGCACTCCTGCACAGCCTAATCCTGCGACTCTCTGGTCAATGGATTGGCCACCATGTGGATGTAAACACAAAGTCCCACACTCACTTCATTCACTGACAAGTCTAAAGTTTATTTAAATAACACCACTTCTGTGTTGATAAAAGCAGAGAAAATCAGCATTAGTTTGAACATTTTCAAACCTGAAATTCCACCAATGGTATAAATATATAATTTGCACTGTTTACATTGTTTTTATTAAAATCATTCTACAGTATACCTGGAAATATAGAAGTTTGAAAATTCTGATCTTGGAAACTGAAATTGAAATCAGCTAATCACTGTCAATGGCCAACCCTAACTGGTACAGTTATCTCCTATTCAGTAAATGTGGGGCATAGAGCCAAATGCAAGTGGGGCATAGATGACTAGGAGAAAAATTTGGAGTTAACTTAAAGTAGATTATAAATCTTTACATTACAGCTAAGATTAATAGGTTAGCGAGGTATGTTGAGGTTAAACTCAGTTTTCACCGTCACAAGTAGCTCTTTTTACCTGGTTAGATCTTCATAGCAACTTATGCTGAACACATAAGCTGGTCTGGAGCCAGTTGTGTTCAGTGTTTTGGTTAAAAATCAGCTTTGATTGCTGTATTTTCAATAATTCTTTAACTTTTTTAGTATGCTCTAAATGCTATATTGCTTCTCTGAGGAAGAAATACATTTCATGCATGCAAACTGTTGAGCTAGGCCTCTCTAATACCGCTGAATGAAGCATGCTGTAAAACTTGTAATTATTTGGTTGCTGAGGGGGCATTTCACTCTTAATCCATACACGAAGCCTGAATTAGAAATCCTGGGTTAACAGGTGAAGTTGATGACCACTGCTGTGATACTCGTTGTCTTGGATAGGGGTTTTAGGTTTTGCTGATCCAGCTAACACGAGAAAAGCCTGGCTATGTTGAACTTGATTTGTAGTACACCCCTCTGTACCATATTTTAAAAAGTAAACTCTCATTAAGTTTGATTTATGTACTTTTAATGTGTGTATGGCTCAAGTAGACTTGAGCAACTGAGGAGCAAGGAGTAACAGAGTAAAAGATTTTTTTTCAGTCCCCGTTCTCAATGTCTTACATAAACGAGTGTTGTTGGTCAGTTTTCTGATCACTGCAGCAATCCTATGTGAAAGCAACTTATACTTTTAAAATAACTCTCCCCTCTCCTTGGCAGGATCATAAAAAATAGAAATCCTGCTAAATAAACTGATCCCTGTGCTCTCTCGGAGCATGCAGTTTAATCGGGGGCATTAGTGTTAAGAGGGTTACTTGTGTGTTAATACCTTGCTGAATAGATTTTATTGTGTCTGATATTTTTCTCACCTTCATTTTCATCAATCTGTTGGAACATTTGCATAATGTCATCACTTGAAAATCTCCTTAAACACCCAGTTTAAAGACCTGCCCAGCCTAGCTTTCCTGCCTTTCATAACCTTTCTTCTTAATAAAATGGTAAAGATGTTAGTGACTGGTGACTTTCTCTGTGGGCCCATTTTGTTGTCTTCATGCAAGTGTAATGCTTGTAAGATTTTCACAGATCAGCCCTTAATGAGGTTTAATGTCCTCTGTATTTATTCCACATCTGCACAGCCTGAATCACCGTGGCAAAGCCTTGTGAATGAAAATACAGAACCTGTGGTGATGAAGTAGGATGTCTCACACTTTAACCAAGAGCACTGCACACAGGATAGGATGTACACCAACAGCCTCATTTGCTCTTAGACATCTCCCTGCTTCCTACCCCTTTGTTACCATGGAAACCAGCAGTGGTGTTGAGCAGGCCTTCCCTCTGCAGGTTGGCTACTAAGTAATGTACGTCTGCTTTTCCTCCCAGCAGTCTGATACAATAATCCACACAGGCCGACATGTAAGCGGCCAGACACAAAGCCAAGTGAGGATGTTGGAAAATCCTGAACAGGACACCGCTTATCTGTGACAGACTGTTGAAACGCCCCCTCCCATATTGCTGACTTGACAAGGTGTTTCCATAGCAACCTGTGTTTTCCTACTTTGTGTGTCTGTTTAAATGAAAGGCATCCTATACATGCAGACACTTCCTCTGCACCTCGCCTGTCTCTTTTTGGGGAAACACCTGGGGCTTGAAAAATCCTGTGAAGTTACCCTTTGTTTTCGGCCAATTTAAACTTCAGTGTATGTGTACACACACTGTCGGTGTGCACACACAGAGCTTGGGGCAACAGTAGCCCCTGCTCCACATGGGGCTACATGCTGCATTGGTGAAGGCCAGGATGTTGTAGGAGAACAAAAGATTGAACCACACATCATGCACTTATATTTACCCTAAATACTCTATTTTGATTTGATTTTTCTACATACCGTATTGCATGTGTAAACTGAATTGATTATGTATCTGTTCACAATTAATGGACTGTAATTCTAGTGCACTTGAGGTAAAGAATAATTTTGGCTATGTGCAACTGCCTCTGTTCTCAGGTAGTATTGTATGCTGCTAAGATTTTGAGCCATTTTGAACTTTGAACAATTTTTGCAGAATTCAGTCAGGGTTTTCCTGCCTCACATGAAGAACAAACATTAAACAGTTATCTTATTTAGCATTCACACTGTTGTAAGTAATACGTGTGGTTCAGCCACATGATGTGGCAAATTAGGGCAAAAGTCTCACTTCACCAACAAATGTTTAGGGTTTTATCATTGATGTTGGACATAAATTGTACTTAGCAGTTAAAAGTATAAAATAAAAAAATTTTTTTTTTCATATTAGTAGTTTTTGACCTTTTCAATGAGTGAATAAATAAAGAAAAATGCCCCCAAAATGGTATTTAGGTCAGCCCTACCCAGTAGTTGCCTTCTTTAATGAAAACATTTTAGTCTGATTTTGAGAGAGAGAACCAGCAGAACTGAGGAATTTTTAGCTTCCTGTATGCACAGTAGTCATTCCTACTTTGTACACTAACTTTTCCATGTCTCAAATAATACCGTGTTAGTTTGTGTGGAAGTATATTTTAGTGTTGTTTGTGTCCATGTAGGTCATGCAGTGGAGAAAGCTCTGAATAGCTCTCATTTGTTATGTTAACGAGCCTAATCTCTGTGCACTTCCATCACCAATTGGATTAAGCTAGCAGCATGTTACACAAAGCACTGCTTGAAACTTGTGTGTATTGTTATATATGTGTTTTGCAATAGTTTCAGGTGCTGTCTGCGATGTTTTGGAAAAGTAATAATACTTCATTCACTAACCAGAGTAAATTTAAAATTTCCCTAGTATTTGATTGGTGTTAATTATCACTCTGGCTATCACAGATCAATATTTTGAGTTGTAGGAACCAACTGTCAGGCCTGGTGATGGGATGCCCCTGCTGGGCCTCTTGATTGCATTAGGAGTTAGAGAGCGGTTTTAACATTGGACACCTACTGTGCTGACTGAGAGACTTTAGCTTTGATTAAGCCATTGTGGTTATTTAAAGCTTCACACTTGTTTAGGAACCTCATGGTTGTACCACTGAAGCTCTGAATTAGATGGCACCATTATTCAAAAAATCTAATCTGTTTATCCACAGGCCTTAGTGGTTGTTAAAGAGAAGAACCCATTAGTCATAACTAACTTTTATAACAGTATATGAGCTTCAGATGTGATGGAAGATGAGTTGTGGATTATTAATGCATATTTAGAAAAGTTCTGTTAAGGCTCCAATATGATGTGTGATAAACTACCTGAAGTGTCAATAAAGATGGAGAAAGTCTGAGTGAAGAAACGGAATCAGTTGTGTCCAAAGAGTTGTATACCAAGGTATACTAAGAGTTGTGTCCAGAAAAGGGAACAGCTTTCCAAAGTGACAGTTTAAATAAAATAAATAAGTAAGACTCTGGCTGAAATAACAGAGGTTCAGAATATCGTTTCCCCCGAGACACTCACTGTGGCTCAAGTAAATAAAAGTTTGGACATCAAAGTTGATATGAAAAAAGACTTAACAGCCAAAAAGAAGACAGGTGGAGGACAAGGAGCGTCTCGGGCTGAGTTTCTCATCTCAGCTCGAGATGAGAAACTCCCTGCAACAAAAAGAAAAAAAATCCAGATTCTCCCACGTCTGTGGGATAGTGCCAAGAAATTAGACTGCGAGTAATGACAGCATTGACATGTCATTTTTAATGAAAGATAAGATTTAAGATATGATATGATGAGATAAGGACTATGGAACATGTTTAAATTAAAAGGTTAATGGATAAACTTTTTTTCTATTTAGTATTTTGTTTTGTTTACATGCAGTTTAATTTTTTTAATATGATTGTAATTCTGAGCATTTTGTGACTTATGTTTTTGAAAACTGTAAATTATGACCCAAAAAAATACCTCTGCTTTTGCTGTATCAATTTTGATTGCACTAGTTTGAAAAAGTATATGGTAAAAGAACCCTGCTATGAAACCTAGGTTGGACTGAGAATCCATTAAATACACTTGAAAACTACTTTAGTATTTCTTTGCTTCTCAGAATTACAAAAGAAATGTGTCCAAATAATCATCTTCCTAACACTTTGTAGTTTTTTATGTTTTAAGAACTCTGCATTTGTTTATAATTTCTGCTTGTTTGGCTCCAGTTTTGATCTTACTTGCATTGAAATCTGGAAAAAAATGCAGTGGGATTGAACTGCCACGTGCTCTGCTCTTTGTCTCTCACTCAGAGTGCTCACATGCCTATGATCGATGCCCTGATGATGGCTTACACAGTGGAGATGATCAGCATAGAGAAAGTGGTGGCCTCTGTCAAGCGCTTCTCTACCTTCAGTGCCTCTAAGGAACTGCCCTTTGACCTGGAGGATGCTATGGTTTTCTGGATCAACAAGGTACAAACACACACGACCCAGATAAAAGTCACAGCAGCACACTGTAATTAAAGTCTTCTCTAAAATCCTCTAAAATCCAGCTGGTTTCATTCATGGAGTGTCGACTTGGTAGGTATACAGTTACATTGACATCGTAAGTGAAAGTGACCCACTTATTTTACTTGGGGCCTTTATGTCACTATTGGTCAGACATAGGCCAACCCAAACTCCTGCCAGGCTCATGTTGCAGTCATCTTTGGAAAGAACAGTGTCAATCTGTGGATAGTATATAATCCTAAAATAATTTTTCCTCATTAATCTGCCAGAATACACATTTAATTTTTAATGTCTTGAATAATTATAATGAAATTATTTGGTATCAACTGTGATATTAAATCTCCATGTTCGTGAGACTAAAGAAATCTGTTCTTTAGCCTTCTAGTCCAAAATCCAAATACATTAAATTTTTTAGACTATAAATCTGAGAAACAATTTTAATTTTTGCTTCAAGAAACTTTTGACCTAATTATCAGTTTCTGATTAGTCAGTTGTTTAATTTTCATTTGAACTAACTGCCTCTTCTATATCTAGAAAGCTTTTCTCTAAATGTTGTTTAAACAGAAAACCTAGTTACCATAATAATATCATAATCTCCCGGTAGGAGATTAGACAAAAAAGACCTTCCCAGCAAGATTTCTCCTGGAGATCACTAATTCCTATGCTCTGTATATGGGCTAATAAGGTTTTCTATTGCTTTTTCTTTATGAGAATGCATCTTCTTAATGAAAGGCAGAGATAGAGAAAGTAACAGCAGACTAGATGGATGACTGTGCTCTGTCTTCTCGCTAAGCTTTCAGCCTGCTCTAACATAGATACATAGGAGGAGAAGGAAAATGTTAAAACAAGTCAGCCAGTGTTCTACAAGGAAGAAAAAAAGTCACATTCCTGACCTGCTGCCTGTATACACAGATGTATAATGACCAGAGCACTAAACACATACTTACTGAAGATGGCATACAGTTTGAGTTTAGCAAACTAAGTATGTACCAATGTTAGATTTGTAAATTATCTGCTGCGAGAGCTGTTCCCTTTACTACAGTTTAGAGGGTGACAGTGTAACCATTTTATGTAAACCCTAGGCGTGCACCAGTCGGAGATATATATAAATATTGTATTTTTTTTAATCAGTGACAAGGGGCTGATCTATTCAGTGCAGTTGTGTATTATTCTTTGTTCACCACACAAGCGGTTAGCAGTTTGGAGGTATTTCGCACTAGCTACACCAACAGATTTTCTTTGTATGTTTGCAGTAGTTTTTCTCTTCACCACAAACTTGACACAGCTGAAAACCTTTGATGGTGATTATGATTCTCCCTCTCCCTCTCCCTCTCTTTTGCTCGCTCTCACTTCACTTGTTGGGAAGCTTTTATTGCACTTTTTTTTTTTTTTTTAAGTGGAGCCTGATGCTCGCTTAAACATAAAATAATGAAGCAAATTCCCAGTCTCTTCCTCATCCTGAGGAATAGGAACCTTATTCATTTATTGCCAAGTTGGTTTCGTAGGTGGAAAAAGTTGGATTGATTGATTAAAGCCTCAAATGCAGATTATTGGTAAATGCAACAATTTACCACCTTTTATTAATTGTCATAAAAGCATACTTGATGCATAGAGATTGTTTTTAAAAAGACAACCACTATACAGTCACTGAATGCTGAGAGTACAAAGAACACAAATCTTGCTTTGTTGGTCATATACTGTACACTCTGAGTACTGCCCCAGTCACACAGGCCTAGAGACTGGTTAGCAACCAGCTGGCACCCACCGGCTGCAAGGAAAAAAAAAAAAGTGTGTTCCTCGAGTGGATGCCAGAGATTGCTGGTAGTCGCGAGCATTAAAATTATTGCAAAGAAGCATACAGTGTTGCACTGGAAATCTTGTGAATGCTTTGGTCCCAAGCAGATTGCCGTGGCCACTCGTCATTTGTGTGGAAGAAACCAACTTTGCTGCAGACTACTTTCTAAGTGGTGGTGAAACTCTGAAAAGTGCAATGCAAACCAGAAATGGAAACGATATTCCTTCAAAATGAAAGTTCTGCCTTTTAAAATGTTTTGGTTGTAGGCTGAGGTGCAACTTCTACTTTGAAGGTGAACATTCTGTTTCTGGTTTGCATCATTTTCAAGTTTCACTACCATTTTTTGCAAACAAGCTGGTATTGTTCATGCAAACTATGGGCAAGCACAGCAATCTGCTTGCAATCAAAACAATCACAAGGAGGTTTTTGTTGCAGCATCCTCTTTATGAATGATTTCACCTGTCAGTCAGAAACCTCCAGCAACCACTCACCAACCAGTAGGTTAATACGCATTTTTCCCTTGCGACTGGTGGTTGCTAGATGGTTGCTAACCGGTCTCTAGCCCTCTGTGACTAGGGCCTAGTCTGGCTTATTGACTCCATGCATACTGAATCTGTGTTTTTTTTTTTTCTTTTTCTTTTTCTTTTTCTGCAGGTGAACATGAAGATGAGAGAAATTGCAGAAAGGGAACACAAAGTCAAGCACCACCCCCTGGAGTCCCCTAGCCATCAAAAGGTAAAGCCACTCAAAGTGGGTTCAAGATCTTTACAGTAGAGAAATCCAAAAACCTGAAATACCAATAGAGTTTTTCATTAGAAACATTCTCTCCATGTCTATATCCAGGTGGGTCAAGCAATTACTTGTTTCAAAACAGCAACAGCATCCTTAGCTCTCACATGAATGTTTCTCCCTAATGGCATTTTGACGTTGTTCTGACCTTCCTCTCCTCTTATCTGTTTAAACTGGAAGCAGATCCGATCCTTTTGTCTCCGACCTCTGACGTGTTAATCTTTCTGCTCCTGTTCCTCATCTGTCCCTCCTTCCCCCTTCTCTTATCCCTGCAAACTGGATAGTCTCCCTCCAAATGGTATTGGAAGCTAGTCCCTGTAAGTTGGATGCCAGCCCCCATAACCCCATTTTCTTACCCCTCTGCCCCTTGCACGCATAGTTCTGTGTTAATGTGCGCGCACACTCCACCATGGCTCATTCAAGCTCATTGCGTGCTGCTTGTAGCCAGCGTGTCAGCAGGGCGGAGAAGGCTGACAGCTAGTTTGTTTCTTTTTTTTCCCATTGTGGCAAATATGTCACAAAGGTGTAAGGTTATTCTAACCTTTGTGAAGTGTTCAAAAGGTTTTTTTTTTTGTTTTTTTTTAGCTATGCAATGTGTGCTACCTCATTTCAAGCTCAAGTAGGCCATGTGGATTCTCTGTGCGCAAGTGTGTGTGGTATTTGTTTGCCCAGTGAGAATAAGAGAAAAATCCATGCCTACCTACACTTCTCCTTTGCTTTGCAGACCCATAACTGGCCACCTTCTATCACTGATCTGCTGTGTCATTCTCCCTCCAGTTTCTCTCTTCCGCTCTCACACACACAGTTTTCCTATATGCCCACAATCTCCTGACAGTATCTCTGCTCTATGTGTGTCAGCCTGATGTCATGCACGAGCTGGCCCACTGCATGCTGGAGCCAGAGGAGCTCTCCGAAGCGGTACAGTGATTCCTCCTAGTCAGGGGAAGACTCAGTTATGTAGAACTTGTCCTGTAGTGTGTGCTTCTTGTTTGGTTTTTAGTGTCATCTGTGACTTGTGACAAAAGCTGCCTCAGCAATAGTAGCATAGTTTTGTGAAATACCCTCCATAAAGCTAGATTAAAGTTAATATTAAGTTGTTCTATGCTGATTATAGTATCCTTGTGGTTGTGTTGTATTTATTCTGTTTAAGTAGTAGTCTCCAGACTTGGATTTGGATTTAAACTATATATATTTCTGAGGACTTAAACCATGTTGGATTTTCTTTAACAGATTTAATTATTAATGGAATATAATTCCACTTAATTAGGCAAACCTATACAGTATAAAGTGTACTGTTTTTGTGAGGGCTGTTAATATAACTAAATGTGGAACTGTGCCTCAATTTATTATGTATCATCCCCTCTTTGTTAATGTGGTGAACAGACTAAATTTCCATTATAAGCATGTTTTTGAATTGATACCTATGATGGTGCCTGTCTAAGCTGAATATTATTATATCTGTAAAAGGTTAGGGCTGCAGTGTTTCCCACTAAATTACATTGCATTTGTGGCAGGTTGTAAGCGCATGGGCATGTGTACACACACATGTTTACGCATAGGATAATAATAATAATCAGCTGTCAGTCCCGGTATTTCCTGTTGTACTTTGCAGAGTTACCCTCCTGCTCACATGGAGGTACATGTAGTAGGACCAGTCAGTAAATTCTACTTAGGCCTCCTATTGGGTCTGGATGTATGTCATTTGATTTTTAGTTTCTAAAATGGGTGTACATGTGTCTGTTTCATTTAATTAACTTGTTTGTTCAATTTCATCAATGAATTCCTGAAACTGAAATAAATACTTACCAACTTCAAAGAGTAGGCATTGAAACAGATGTGACTAGAGAGGCTGAATTTCTGTACCAATGATAGACTTGTTTCCCAAAAAGTGGGCCAGTGATTACAGCTGTTGCCATCTGGGTCAGCTGGTTCATGTTACCTGGTTTAATTGGGTTTTACTGGGTTTCACTGCAGGTGGCCCCCTTGCCATTAAAGCCAGTGGAAAACTGATCTACTCTGTGTTGTTTTATCTCACTGCTCTTTAACACCTTCCCCTTCATCTTCTCACAGTTAATCAGGTCTTAAGGATTCTCCCTTGTCTGGGTGATCATGGTGTCTCTGGGGCTTTTGTCATTTGGCACCATCTTTAACAGATTGCACAAAACCTGCTGTTGATCAGTTTAAGAGAAGTTTCAAATCATACTCAAATAACAAATACCGTTTTGCTGTGAAACCCCTGGGGAGAACCTTGATCTGATGATTAAATTAGTTAGAGAATTAAGTGGAAGAAAAACTTACTTTTGACTAGATGTGACTGTGATGTGGAGGAGATTTGTACTTGTGATACTAGTCATTGCATTTAGGATGTTTTGTGACGTGCCACTCACTGGTAGTTCCAGAGAGGTGTGTGCTGTGGCTTTTCTTCTCATAAAACCCTGATTCTCTCCCTCTGGTGGTTAGGTACGGTATCGTCGGGAACATGCTTCGGGCCGACAGCTACCCTTCTTCCCACTGCTGGAAGACCTGATGAGGGATGTTTGTGATGGAGCTGCACTGCTCACTGTAGTCCATTACTACTGCCCAGACCTCATGAAGCTGG
>VUQS01057996.1:10502-21628 GCA_015108495.1 Heterochromis multidens | reverse complement strand
GTCACACAGAGTTCTAGTAGCAGACACATCAACTGTTCAGAGGAGACTGCGCAAATCAGGCCTTTATGGTCAAATAGCTGCTAAGAAACCACTACTAAGGAAAGGCAACGAGCAGAAGAGATTTCTTTGGGCCAGGAAACACAAGGAATGGACATTAGACCAGTGGAAATCTCAAATTTGAGATCTTTGGTTCCACCCGCCGTGTCTTTGTGCAACGCAGAAAAGGTGAACGGATGGTCTCTACATGCATGGTTCCCACCGTGAAGCATAGAGGAGGAGGTGTGATGGTGTGGGGGTGCTTTGCTGGTGACACTGTTGGGGATTTATTTAAAATTGAAGGCACACTGAACCAGCATGGCTACCACAGCATCCTGCAGTGACATGCCATCCCATCTGGTTTGCGTTTAGTTGGACTATCATTTATTTTTCAACAGGACAATGACCCCAAACACACCAGATGGCCTGGTCTCCACAGTCACCTGACCTAAACCCAATCAAGATGGTTTGGGATGAGATGGACTGCAGAGTAAAGGCAAAAGGGACAACAAGTGCTCAGCATCTCTGGGAACTCCTTCAAGACTGTTGGAAAACCATTTCAGGTGACTACCTCATGAAGCTCATTGAGAGAAGGCCAAGAGTGTGCAAAGCAGTGATCAAAGCAAAGGGTGGCTATTTTGAAGAATCTAAGATATAAAACATGTTTTGGATTATTTCACACTTTTTTGTTTACTACATACTACATATGTGTTCATTCATACTTTTGATGCCTTCAGTGAGAATCTACAATGTAAATAGTCATGAAAATAAAGAAAAAACATTGAATGGGAAGGTGTGTCCAAACTTTTGACTGGTAGTGTAAATAAAACCTAATTGAATTGATTTGAATTAAACTAAAGCTCTGTTACAATGTAGTCCTCAAAACCAAAGCATAAAAGTAAAATAATAAAATAATTTTTAAAAAAGAAAAAAACCTCATCTGATGCTCACCAAATTCCTTGTTATGCAACATCTGACGATGATTAACTGGGTTGGAACAAGGACTATCATATTAAAATTCATGTTCTTACTGTAAATTTACTACCCTCAGATCTTTAAAGACAAACTCTTTTTGATTGGAATTTATTTGAATAATTATTGGTAAAAATCCTTAGAATATCATCAGTCACCGAACAAAAACTCTCAAGGTGCTAAAACATGCCCATGTCTTTTCAAAAAAAGGTTCTGGGTTTTTCCCTTGACTCTAATGTTACACAATAGTCCTATATAAGAAATTAATGCTTGTCACTGAATCATTCTATGAGAATAATTTAATTAATTGAATCATTATCTGTCTTCTTGACTGGTTCCTATGCATTTATTATATATTTTTGCAGCATATTTAAGTAAATCTCACGCACTACTAAAATGTGGGACATATTATACACTGTGCTTATTACTATTTGGAAGTTGTAGCAGTTATTTTAAACAAAATGCCGGCCTTTACAAATCCATGATTCTTTTTGCGTACTCCAGAACTCCAATTAATCAATTTTGTCGGGAGAAAAGGTCAAGTTTGCATATTTGTCATTCTTAAGAAGCCATGCATACTGTTCCCCTCCTGCAAACTGTATATTGGTAGAGGAAGCCTGCTGCTCTGTAACAAATCAAACCCATTACTTTGGAGCACTCCTCTTACTGATGACTGCAGAGATTGAACTGAGCTACTGTGTCTGATTGTTTGACAAAAATGTCAGACTAAGGTAGACTGCTGCACAAATGGTACAGTGACTCTAACAACATCCCTCCTTTACCTAGATTTTGCATATCCTGGAGTAGATACAAAAATGCTATCTTATCTCCAAATTGATTGTTAACTGGCACTTCACCAGTAAGAAATCTGTGCAAAAACTACTAACATTTCCCTCATAAAACTGTTGCCCAGAATGCAGAATAGTAGTTGAAAAAGACTGCTGTGTGTTATCACTGATCTAATTGAAGTGATAACAGCTTCATCAACACAGCCGTAGGGTGTGGAGAAATGAAGAGTACGAATGTGGTTATCTATTATAGCACTAATTATAGTAATATGCCTTAGGCTCAGCAACTGTCCCTACACTATCTGTAATCTATTTCAGAACTTGAGAGTGCTTTACTAGGTTAAAACGGGGATGGAATAGACAGCATATTAAATGTAGCTGATGTTGTATTATCTACTGGAATTATCTTCAAACAAAAACAACCAAATTAGCTTTGAAATTAAAGAAAAGGTTTGATTGGAACTATTATTTTGTTGCACGTGCATAAATCTGTGTTTCTCCATGCATGACTGTATGTGCACAGCTGCGTGAGCATGATGATAGTGTGACAGCTGCTGACAGAGAGCCTAACTTGAGGCAAGTGAAGAGGTCTTAAATAAGGCAGTAGTTTTCTGAGTAGCTACACTCCTCTCTGTACACTTTCCCCTTCTCTGAAAGGCTGCAATTACTGTGTCAGCTGCAATACTGCTAACATGAGGAAAATAGCTCAAGCTAATTATTCTCTCTAGTTCAGTCAGTAAAAAGGAGGACTGGGAAACAGAAACTGTGAAATGGACAAAGCTGTGGTAATGACTAAAACTAACGACAGATTAAATATGCAATGTTGGTCCTTGTATGTTATCGTTCTGCCAGATTTGTCAAAATATTATTATATTAAAGAGAGACACTAGCTGGTTTATATAGGAAAGACTGGCTGCATCATATCTCACCACGAGGGGGACTCAGTGAGGCCCGCAAACATAGTTCTAAACTTTTTGATATTTATTTTTATGTTTATCAAGACCACAAAGCTGAAAAGGCATTACATATGTATATGTTGGTGGGCCTCGCAAACTCTCTCTCTTCTATCAGCTAATGGAATAATGTAAGAGTAAAAGCATTACTTTTGTAACGGAAAGAGTGACAGTAACAAAAAAAAAAAATCTGCTTGAAAAATATTATAACTTCTGCATATTTTTGCCTTTTATAAGGACATTATATATTGTCATTAGCATTAAATCATATTGATGGCTCTCAGTACTGAACTTAAAAAAAAAGTCAGCTACAGTTGATGAACTTTAATATTGGGATTTTCAATCATTTTCAGTTGATGAGCTTTAAAATTGGGATTTTCAATCATTTTCAATTTTTATTGCTATATTATTTCCTGTAAATGTACATAACATTTGATAAAGATCTTTTATGTTGGCCTCAATGGTACTTACATCTAATCATGAGCTATTTTTGTTAGGATCCCTTGCTGAAAATGTTTTTCTCTTTTAGTGAAATGGCACAAAGCATTTGAAGTGTAAATGCTCTATTTATAATTTCTAAAAGTAGCTTAGCAGAGTGGGTTTCTCCCTTTTTTCCTTGACTTTTGTGGATGTTGCTTCTGTTTACTTCTGTGCTCATAAAAAAAGGTGATAGTCCTCTCACTGCTGCATAGATTTGTTTTTTTTATGTTATCTGTTGAAAAGATGAAGTGAACAGTTTATATAAAGTTTCCTTTCATTCCTTTGAGTTATACCTCGTAAGAATTTTATGGAGTAACATTTTCTCATCAAAATCACTCCAGAATCAAAGGTCATTCAGATATCCTTCCACTGCTTGCAATTTGTGGTCCCCTGCTGTGAGGATTTAAAACTTTTTGTGGTCTGATGCTGATCTTGCTTCTCAATGAAGTTACTTGCAAGTATTTTTGTTTTGCTCATGTATAAAACATTTGCCTAATGAGATAGTACTTCAAATAACCTACATCATTTTGACATTACTTATATACCATGTAATATTTTCAGTATCTCAGTATGGTGGCTTTATAAAAGAACGCAAAGTCATTTCAAGTTACATAAAAAATAAATAAATAAAATCCAGTGTACTGCCCAGTATGTTGGTTAACAGTGACAGTTAGACATGCACAAAAAACTACTACAGCTACAACTGCTTATTCCTTATATGTGTTTTTGTTAATTCAATTTAGAAATTAGAAAACTATAATTATCATACTGTGCTACTATGGTTGTGCTATGGGCTATGGCTATGGCAGAAGGCTGCAGCAACTAAATATTAGTATGCCTTTCACATGGATTGTCCAAATACTAGTAGTGCTTGAACCATGCTTCACACAAGCTTGCGCTTGTCCAGGACTGACTTTGCCTTGTCATTGTTTATCTCACTCACAACATTGATTTAATTGAATGGGAGAGGTCCCTGTAATCCCTCGGGTATTAGACTTTTGCTTTAAAAAAAGTAAGGCAGAGAGATGGACAGGTATCTTAAAGGGACATCAAATTCTGAGAGAATCCATCAGCTCACTGTGTAACAGTGCTGATGTACAGGTGCTGGAACTTGCAAAGGCATAACTTTCAATGAGGCAGCTAGGGTAGTGGCCCAGGGCCCAGAAGGTAGGAGTGGCCCAGTTGACATGACTATCACATTGGCCTCTCCTTCCACATTACACAGAATGTATGTATTAACTTTATTAATATTGTTCAGATCAAAAGAGTGAACGAAAGCCTGACATTATTTATGTAGGATACATTTTCCTTATGAACTGAATTTTAGCTCTGCAAATATTTCAGTCATTTCACACTCCATTGATTAAAATTAGGTGCCTTTTCTGAAAGGTTTTGATGGCGGGGGGTATGCTTGGAAATATATTACTTGCTTCCTGACCTTGTACCCTATCATTTGTAGAAAATGCCCATGAACCTGTTGATGTTAACTATTCAACAATTAGTTTTTCAGCAAGTGTCCTATAGCGTAGTTTTTTGGCACAGTGGCATTATAAATTATGTTTAGCAAGCCAAAGCAAAAAAGTACTGCTCAAAAGAGGAACAAGAGATAAAAGCATACCACCAGGACATGAGTAGTGTGTCATTGATTTTGCTGAATGCAAGTTGTTACACCTGTGATCCCTCGTCCAAGTGATTTTATCTAAAACACAGACAAAATGGTAACTTACCACAGTTTTTTTTTTCTTAAATCAATCTTGAGAGATTCATAATAAGAAGTACAGTTTCATTCATTTTTTTTCTCACCAAAGAACTGATTGATGTGTGATGTGTGACCTTTTAGGTTATAGAACCTCTTAGAAAGGTTGATCCAATCAACAATCAAGCGTTTCAGTCCACCACTGCTTCCTTCTTTCTTCCCATCTCATTTAAACTAATTATTTATACAGTTAACTACAGCCATGTAACTTGTAGGTTAGAGACCCAAATTGCCAAATGGGAAGTGAGGGCTTTATAGTAGGAAGAACCTAGACTGTGCCTTGTTAACTGCAGGCAGTGTGCAATTGATTGTTTTGTGTGGTAGTCATTTCTACAGAACTTGCAGCAATGTGTTAATATTATGACAATAAAAATAATTATTATTATTTTTGTTGTTTTAACATAAAAATTATAGTTCCCCTGTGTGTGTTAAATGATTGTGAACTAACTGTAGCTTATCCGTGGAAAGAAAAAACAAAAGGTTCAAAAGGAAATAAGCTCCCAGGAAAACTGACAGTTGATTCAAGGTTGTAAACAGCTTTTTTAAAAACATATTGTGAGCCTTGTTTTTCTTGTTTCATATGACAAATAAAACACACACAGTAGAAAACCCTTTGCATCACATTAACTGGAAACTCATTATGTATTCTATACTCATTACCAACTACATAACACCAATTTATTTTAGAACCTTTTCTAAGGAAGAAAAGATTTGTGGCTTAGAAGTAGCCATAACTTGTCCACTTCTCCCCTATCTAAAATCAGTTCCAAGATGTTTTTACTTAGTGTGGAAGGACAATGATGATATGTATCTTCAAATGCAAGTTGAGCAACTCACAACAGTATCCTTTTTAGTACCAATTAAGTTAGCTCACATATTCTAACAGTAGAGAAATGTGAGCTGAAATACTTCTTTTAGAGCAGGTAAAATAATAGCAGTGACTGCTATAGTCAGCTACACAGAGGTCATAAGAGCCAGACTCTAAAAGGCATGTCTGACAGAAGGGTGTACCCTCACCCCCATTTAGTCCCTATGATGGATGGGTCATTTTATACACCATTAATCCATTCGTTTGTCAATTACTAATGGAAATTCTGAGGGTGAGGATGGGGTGGTGTTCAGGTTTCAGGAGCTGGCAAGTCACTGAATGCCACCTTGCATCACTGCTGACTGTAATTACAGAACCTGTCTGAAATGTAATGAAAACACTTATCCACACAGAGGTGTAGTGGGTGATACTTGTTATGATGTTTATTGTGATTATGATTATTATCAACACTGTCATTTCCATTTGGAATTCATTTTGTATTTGTGCTGTGAACATGACTGGTTGAATGCAACACATTGCTTTCTTGGCTAATAAGCTAGACAAGTGACTTGCTGTTGAAACTGAGTGAGGAAATATTTACCCAACAATTATAATTATATTCAGTCTTTAGTGAACAGTGGAGGACAGAGATGATTTTGTTCCTGACATCTTTTTTAAACTTAAACATTTAAACTTAAATCCTTTTCTCACCTTCAGTGAGAAAAAGAATATGCAGGAATTATGTGAGATTATGCAATTATGCAGTGTGCAATGAACTAGTTAGACATTTTTCGATCCCTTTCATCTGAAGTCATAAGACTAGAGGATCATAATAAAAGTGTCTTCATTTCTATCAAATTATCATTATATCAAATTATCATGTATACATTAATGACCAATAGCATTTTTCTTATTGGTTTTATAGGATACACACATGTGGGGTAATTCTACTCTATACCAATATTTCAGTAAGGGGGAAATACAACATAGTAAAAATAGGGGAAAGGGGTTTATGAGGATCTGCTGTCAGTCCCTGGAAATTACCCCAGCTTGTGAAGTCTCCCCATTTCCTTACCTCATCTCTGAACGATGGGCGGATGTGTCTTTAACAGCTGGGGTACCAACACACCGGCTCTCTGGGCTGATGAGCTGCTCTCTATTTGCTCTGCTCATTCTCCTGAGCACCGTGGCCATCCAGATTAGAGCCTATGGCCCATTAGGCAGCCAGGGAGGTGGGCAACCTCGATGGTGTAGCACAAGTGTGTGTAAGTGTGTGCATGTCTGTGTGCCATAAGATAGGCACTTCAAGTCACTGTGGTAAAACGATTGTCTTTTTGGCTTTTCTGCTTCATTCTTTTTGATGACCACATACCCAATGGCCAATGAAAACACAAATCCTACAAAAATATGCTTAAAATATACACAGGAAAAGATATAGCCTAATACTTTCCATGCGACTAATGACCTGTCCAGGGTGTACCTCTCCTATTGCCCCATGACAGCTGGGATAGGCTCCAGCCCCCTCATGACCCTGAATTGGATTAGCAAGAGAAAATGGATGGATGGATGGATGGATAGATTGCTGGCTGGCTGGATGGATGTTCCACTTCGACATAAGTTTGTAAGTTAGCAATCACTCCCTTACACACCACATACTGCTTTGCACTCCAGGAGGGCATGGGGGCAACCAAAACAAGCATAGAGCATTATCTGGCATATTATGCTTCCAAAAAGAGGCAATTTTACACAAGTACTAATGCCAAGGGTGAGGAGTTTTATGCATTGATAATGTATGCTGTCCATTTATGGTCTTTGACAATGAAAGCGTTAGGTCAACTAATCCAGGTTAGCAGCCTATAACTGTTAATATGCATAACTGAATTTCAATTTGTCATATAACCGTGACAGAAAAGTTGTAAAACTATGGCAGTCTATGTGTTTGTTTTAGAAACTGAAAGTCAATCCCCTCTAGCCATCCCCTGCCTCTTTTCAATTCACTCTCTGATACTTTTTTCCCACAATGGGCAATTGTTTTCAAGAAAAAGCTTTAACAAAAGCATTTCACACTAAAAGCTCAGTATAAAACAGCAGACAAAGCTAGTGACTAGCACTTATCTGCAAAAGTGTCAGATATTTTCTCCAGAAAATTTTGAAGACAGAAGACAAAGATAGAGGTTGGCTGCAAACCACCTGAATCATGATGTTGAGGCATGAGTGCTAATAAGCAACTACGTGCGAAGATGTTTGCCATATCAATATAAAAAGTGTTGCTATGTCAGTTTTTTTCTTTTACAGCTTGTTTTCATAAACAGTTAGTTAATATTAGTCATGACTGTTTTGCTTCTCCAAAATGTCCTTGGAGAACTAAACCTTGAACTCTTTGTTTTGCCCAGTACAGAAGAGGTTCACGGACAAGTTGCAGCAGTGCACATGTAGATCAATATCTGCATATGTATAGGTTCATGCCCTCCAGGAGCCTTTGTTTACAGGTCAGACAAACTCTGTACACACACATCATGTAAATCAAAAGCTGAGCTTGATTGTGAAAAATAAATTGGAAGACAACACAGACTGTAAATTGCTGAAGGCAATTTTGAAGCAGGGTGTAATCACAGTTTGGTTTTGAGCAATTGTTTTTCTTCTGTCACCATTTTGTGTTATGCTATTTGAAAATATTCAATGTCAGCCTTGCCCTGGGCAACAAAATGAAGCTTCACATATTATCGAGTGTTCCCTCAGGGCCAATGCAATAATAAAGAATAGGAAAATGGGCTTACCGTTGCAGGGTAAATCCTTTGAGCCTCATAAATTTATTGAGGATGAGAAGCAAATTTGCTCACACCATGGGAAAAAATGCACCCAGAGTCATTACAACATTGCTGAGTGAACTCAGTATAAATCACATATCTAATCAACAAACTGACTAGATGGTGTATTGTGTCTTTAACTGTTACATTAGGACAGTGGGTAATTAACACAGAGATTTGGGGGTCAAGCTTTATTGTCCCAACCCAGAACAACAGTTTTTAACTGGTCCTTGGACTCCACAGCTTCAAAGCTTAACAGTAGGACAACCTTGACTGCAAATTACTGTATCTTTACTTGGTTTGAATAGGATAATAAACAGCCTGTCTAATACTTATTTGATTTAAAATTTAAGAGTATTCTTATGAATTCCTCTAGACGACACTGGTCAAAGTTTAAAATATAATTATAAAGTCATCAATTTGCCAAAAAAAAAGACAAAAGTCACAAATGAATTGGGGAAAATAGTTCCTGAAGTCTTTTATAGATCATAAGCTGCCACATTTTTCAAAGTGTGGATGCTTAAGATAATACAGTAGCTCTGGACTAAAATCTAAAAAGTACTTCCTTATTATTAAATATGAATGCAAATTATAAAAAAGTCACAGTCTTTTCTAGTAAATCTGTGGGAGGATATTTCTTTTGTAAACTTCCAACCTTAATTTCTGAAATTCTGAGTTTTTTTAAAATTATCCCCTTCCCTCAGCACCATGATTTTTTTTAACCTAGAATGACCCTAATAAGTATAACTGTATTTTTAATATGAAACATAAACAGCACAAGAAATTGAAAGCCGATGAAATTCTTTTAGATGTATGAGCAAGCTGAAACAAGCCTCACTGCATATTTTACACAAATATGTTACTGAGAAATCTTTTTGCATCCTATATTGTTTCTTTCTCCTTTTAGTTATAGTAACTATAATATCACCCATAGAATTAAACTATGCATTGCATTGACATCAGTTAGTCAGTGCCTTTGAGTCACTATAGCCCAGTGTAAAAGGAGATAAATCAACATTTCTGCTTCTTTTATGATGGATTCCTGCTGAAGGGTGATTAAAGATATCACTTGATGATTACCATTTACTAAATTTTGTTTGTTGACCCAGAATTGGATACAAAAGAGAATATGGCTGGCTGGCTGGCTGGATGGATGGATGCTGTTTGTTTTGAGTACTTTGAAAAACACCTTAAGAACTGAATGTAACCCTTTTAAGTCATGAAAGTCATGTTACTATACAGTATAGATAGATAGATAGATAGAATTCATAGACCAATTACGTTTAAACCACTAGAAAGAGTAACGGAGGAAAAACATAGGGTGTTTGAAAAGATTGGGGACCTTTTTTGGAACTATGGCAGGGATGTGACTCTGATGGAAGTTCAGAGGGGTTTTTTGCCTTTGTTTTGAATGGTTTCTTTTTGTTTGTTTGTTTTCATGCTATTGTTCAAAATAAATAAAGATATTCCTGAAAAAAGTGGGGTAAATTGTTGCTGTTGCTCTTATTGCACAATGGATTTGAGGTGTAACTTTCCTTTTAGGATAAGTTTTAAATAGTTTGGAATCAATCCACAGGATAGCTTGGTATGGCTTGGCATTTCATTGTGAACACAATATAGTGAACCTATTAGTGTTATAAAGTCTCATTGTCTCTGTCAGTTGTGCTGATGCGGTCTCGTTCCAACTCCATGCTCGTGATGAGTACAGATGGACGGAGCTTGTTCTCTCCAGACAGGGGGAATCATAGCTCACAGTTAGGCCCCCAATACACTACAGTCACACCTCATTGACCATTATTACAGCAAAGGAAACCAAATCATTGTGAGGGGTGGGGGCAAGAGGTAGCAGTAGAGGCCCTTTTCTGAGCAGTTTTCTCCTTTCATCATTCTATTTTATCCCTTGTTTTGCTCTGTTTGGGAATAAGAGACAATTTAAGTCATTAGCAATATTTTTTCTCATTTTCTATTTAAGCAGTGTTATTAGTAACAACACAAGGAGAGCCGCAGTTATAAATCATTTAGTAGCCAAGGTCGCCTTTAAAGAAGAATTTGATGTACAGTTGTGCTCATAAGTTTACATACCCTGGCAGAATTTATGATTTTTTTGGCCATTTTTCAGAGAATATGAATGACAATACAAAAATTTTTCTTTCACTCATGGTTAGTGGTTGGGTGAAGCCATTTATTATCAAACAATTGTTTTTGCCCTTTTTTAAATCAAAATGACAACAGAAACTATCCAAATGACCCAACTACCACAAAAGACTTCAAGCTGTCATTGATGTTAAAGGAGGTAATACACGGTATTAATAACTGATGTATGTAAGCTTTTGATCAGGGTCATTTGGATAGTTTCTGTTGTCTTTATGATTTAAAAACAGCAAACACAATTGTTTGATAATAAATGGCTTCACCCAACCACTAACCATGAGTGAAAGAAAAGTTTTTGTATTATCATTCATATTCTCTGAAAAATGGCCAAAAAGAGCACAACTGAGCACAACTGTACATCCCATCTCAGCACCA
>VUQS01057996.1:0-10482 GCA_015108495.1 Heterochromis multidens | reverse complement strand
ATTTCAGGAAAAAGTTAAACAGTTTCTGACACTTTATACTCTGCTCTTGGGATTAAAATTGGTAGCATATTTGATTTAAATTACTGCTTTTAGGATACAAAATGTTAGGATAATTATTTCTGTGTCCCTATTAATAACAATTTTACAGTACACATACTGATACCTCCAGTCTACAATTTCTAAGACTTCTTGTTTTTCCCACAATATGAGTCCATCGTTTTATAGTTGTATCTGCAACATGGCATTAATTGCTTGATCCATCTCTGTAGAGGGGTAGACACAAAAAGGCTGCTGTGGTCAATATATTCTACTCTACAGCCCTCCGTCCTCCAATGTGTTTGCACATTGTGCTGCACAAAGTCAGTAGTCAGTTGGCAGCTTCTCTACATTGTTTGATGATTGGCTGGGAGCTAAGTGGTGGTGACGGATTCTGATGTTGATGTATTTACCTCCTCTGTGCTGACAGGAAGCTGTTCCTGTGTCCTGATTGACTGGGTCTCATCACAGAAGCCAGCATTCCTTTGTTTAACCGGGTCAGGTTGGGGAGGGTTTGCTTACTCACTCGATGAGACGTCCATGAAGATGAGAGGAAGACCTTCCCTAATCTTGGCTGACATTGGCGGCTTGGCAAGCAGAGCAGCTCACTGTTTCACTTGAAATGGATAAAACTTCACTTCCTCTGGGATAAAGAGTGCTGTAGTGACATACCAAGCACAGGCTGACACTACATGCTGCTGGGATGAAAACTATATATTTTTTCTCCAAAGTTGTACTTAGACTTTATATGATTTAATGCAATTTAATCAGAAGACCTCCTCAAAAACTAAAAAAAGTATATTTCACTTCAATTAAAAGTCTTTAAAGTTTGCAGTTGACTGTAGATGTTTGCATTATTGTTTTTTTATTATTATTTTTATGAATATCTGTGTGCCTTTCTGCTGATTGACTTATGAAATAGTGTCAGATTAATATATAAAACTAAGATACATGATGTAAAGTAAAAGTAAACCAGTCAAGCTGAATTTGAATATCAGACAATAGACACACTGACATTTAAACATAAGGATCAAAACAAACCTGAATTAATTTATTCACTTTTACGGGATTTTATTCGTTATTTTATTGTTCATTGAAAGGGTTCCCCAGCAATGTGTGCATGTTCAAGGACTTTTACAACAGTGGTAACCTTACATTACATAATAACAGATACTGATAGAATTGACCCAGATGTCACCTGTAAGGTCAAAAGTCATATCATGCAGGGACACCGGTATATTTCAGTATTTTCAGATTCTTGCATAGAATTTTGAGAAGCCTGCACTGAACGAGTAGACACAAAAGCGCGCGCATACACACGCCATTGCCTTGTCAGCTAACCCCCTCTAGTGCCGAGCATCCTGCACAGATGCGCTCAGTCTCCTTGCAGCCCCCGCTTCAGCTGCTCTACCGCTGCATCCCAGTCATTTCTCTATTCACCGTCCCCATCTCGCTTCTGCAGCGGATCGAGTTGGAGCTGGCAACCCTCGGCACACTGCCGCGCCAGAACCAGGAGTTAAAGTCTGTCACGACTCCGTGCGCTACAGAAACGCACCACATTGCGTCTTAATCTGTACTTGAAAAAAATGTATTAACCGCGAATGAGGCGCATGGGAAATCACCAAAGTAGTTAGGTGTGAAGTCTTTCTCACCTTGTCCGAAAATTTGATTTCACTTTAGATATTTTGCCGACTTTATCTAAAATCTCTCCGTTCCGCTCCATAGCTGCCACTGCCACAAGGTAAATAATGGACCATCTCTGGCTCTGTCACCCGGCAGCTCTCTACAATCGGGATCAAATGTAAAGACCAGGAGCAGCGGACCGGTGTTTCTAGAGCTTCCATTGGCGTTTTTCCTCAGACTACAACGACCTCTCGGCTAGAAATACCCAGACATAGCCGGTGATAGATGTTGCAGACATGAGTTTTGGAAACAGATTTTTCCTCGTTTCACTCTTTCTTGGAACTGCCTTCACTCGTTTCTGCCACTGCAATCAAGGTAAGACACATCCACAGAGCCTTGCGTTTCGCTCCTAACATTCCCGACTTTGTGTAGCCTAAATTCCAACACTTATATCCTCTTTTAATTCTTTCCCAATGCTTTTAAAAATGTTCACCATATGTACTGTTTTCGGATACATATTGCCGTTACACTACTGTAGGGCAGTAAATTGGCCCGATGGGACAAACGAGTTCAACCACTAGACAGGTATTCTTAGTTCGAGCAAATCATTACTCATAAGTCCCGCAAAAAGGCACTCGTGTGAGTTAAAAAATTAGAAGTTTGACGGCGATATCACCCCCCCTATTTATTAGCACCGGGAACAGGGAAAAAAAGAAACGAGTCAAGGGGGGAAAAAAAAGAAAAACTGTACTTAGATATCTAATATAAGCTGCAGATATCTAACATAAGATGCAAATTTATTTTCACGGATTACTCACTTCAGTATCTTCAGTATTTTTTCAGTATTCTGCCTGCCCAGACAAGGGCCATGACATAATCCAGATTGTGACTTTAAGTTTATTATATTTCTGGTAGAGTTCAAAGGATTTCCTGGATTCAGTTTTTATCCAATCACTGAATCAGACAAAATTTGAAAATGTATGAAATTCAGCTGCTGAAATGACAACCGTCGGTCTACTGTACAGTAATTACAGATTATACATTACACATACACATGCAAATAGAGGGCGGCAGAAGGATTTAATCATTAGGTGGGTGACAGAGGGAGAACGTGTGTGCATCTGTTGAAGAGTGCGTGAGCGCAGACTTGCATGTCTGTTTTTGTGCGGTGGGTGTTGCAGTAGATTTTAGACACGTTCAGTTTAAGATTCTGAGCTGCCAAATAGTGCATGCATATGTAAATGTACTTGGATGTGGATGTAGTGTTGAATATAAAAGCGTGTGTATGTAAGAGTACTTGCGTCAGGCAAACACTTCTACATACAGGCTTCTTTTGCTCTTGCATAAGTTTTCTGTCCACCTGTCTTTCTTTGTGATATGTGGTCATATGCTTGTGTGCGTGTCTGTGCGTGCTTTCCTTGGTGGCTCCACGTGCACCAACACACACATCTGCTGCATCAGTGAGGTTTAAAATAGTCTTATTGATTGGGCATGGAATACAGCGGGATCTGCCCCCCAGGTTATATTTTATTGTTCTCTCTGTTCAATAAGAGCGATGCTACTCCCTGTTCTCCTAGACAGCTGCTACATAACAGCCTCACTGTGTGTTTTTCTCTGCTACAGATTGAATGATTGAACTGATGTCTGCCTTCCACTGTACTTTAGTCTCTCATATTGACTGGTCTGGGACCTCAGTGGCACAATTGCAGTCGTTGTCTACCACAGAGCAGTGCAGCTCAGCATGGGAAATCTGACACTCAGATGACAAAGAAAAGTGTCTTGTAAGACGCTGAAGAATAACGGTTTCTCAAATAATTGCTTTTGTATTTGTCAAATTAACACAGACTACCTGCTGTGCATGGTGGCTCTGTAATTTCACCTGCTTGTTACTGAGGATGATTTAGTGTTGGATTTTCTTTCTTTCTGAACAGCGCATGAATCAATGTGGTAACCACTATGGGCAACCTTCACATTAAGTTCTAAAATCTAGTCACCCCATGACAGAGAAGGAAAAAACTTGAACACATTTTCTGTGTGTGTGTGGTTTTTTTTTTTTTTCCTTTCTGTTGGCAGGGGACAAAATCAAACCCAATTACATGGTGGGTTAGTGTAGATCGGTGCTTTTGAACACCGACAAGCAGAACTACAAAGATTGGGAATTTCACAGAAAAAAATGGTCAGATTTCAGCTGTTAGAAAAACAATAAAAACAGCCACTTTTTGGTTTTTGCTGTGTCTTGCCTTTGTTCACAGCAACCTATACCTTACATGAATCCAACTAGGACTGCAGAGAGTTACTAACAAATCCCTACTCACTCACTGCCAAGTCTAAACAAGCACTTTTTCCCCATCAATAAATCTCTGCCCATAATATTATTTTTGTTATTTCTTCCATCTTCCCTGCCGTGTGAAATCGTTAGAAGCAATATTTATTATACTGAACTTTCACAAATCTTATTTACTAACCACTTTTTTGAGCCCTTGTAGCATTTCCTGCTAGCAGAAAAAGTGGTTATACCAGCTAAATTAGGTGATGATGTCTCTGTTCCACACTTCTGAAATTGTTCAGATTGTTTTTCCTTGCCAAAGAAACTCAGACATGAAAATCAGGAAAGCAACCTATTTATGGAAAATGAAAGGACCACATGTGAATGCCTTTTTAAGCTGGTTAAATGCATCTCACACATACACTAAGTGTTCAGCAAAGCATGGCGGAAAACTGTTGGCTTAGACTCTAACAGTTACTCATTGCAATACTTGAAAAGATCTAGCAAAAAAAAAAAAAACTTGAAAATTAGGATTCATGTCTTTGCATTGATTTGTGGTGATGCCTGATTAAAGCTTTTGCTCTCGATGGTGCTTCCCGCAGAGCACCGATATCACCATCATCAGTTGAAGGAGATATTTATCAGCAGTGTTTTGTCAAGGAAAATCAATCAGCCAGCACCCAAAAAAATCTAACTCTGCCCCTTTGACTAACAAGCCATTGTATGTGTTTTTGCACATGTGATTAATTATGCAGGGGCAAGACTGTGTATTTGCATATCAGTTTCAGTTTTCATCAAACAGCCAAAGCATAATGACCATGAGTGAGAGTTCCTAGGATTTTTCTTCATTTATGATGTTTGTACAGGTACCATCATTGTTAAGTGGAAAACATGCTGCTATGTATAATAAAAGGTCTTTCCACAAATTTCCCCTCCCTAGAGTGACTGAAATGGCTCCAGGCTGGAGACTGTTAATTTTCCCAGGGCTTGACCTCTTCAAAAGCATTCCTGTATTCACATAATTATCATTGACTTGTACAGAATGACACATTTTTGTCCACCTGGTGAACAAGATCCGTTTTTATACTTTACCCCTAATGAAAATGACTTTTCAAAGTCGTGAATGGGCAAGAAAATATACTTCAGTCAGTGTTGCTTCCCAGAATGTTGTGGACATTAGGCCTTCTCTGTACAAAATGAATGAACGACTGTTTTCTGATTTCTGCTGCAGGAGCACACTGGTCACTTTTCTGTTAAAGTCACAACAGTAATCGTACTAGGTTAGACCTAATATACATATACATATCATTTTTAAAACAGCACAAGATTGTGTACAGTCACATTAATAAATAAGTGTGCACAAAATTAAGTGCATGCGTCTCATGCATCTTTGTTAGTTACTCAGCTCACTAGAGAATGCAATGAACAGCAAGAACATGTACATAACATTTTATCCAACCTACTTCATTTTTAATTTGCAGTTAGATTTAGACACTTCAGTTCCCAGTCTAGAAGACAGATCTTTTTTGGAGCAGGTGTGCATTGGGCAAGGTACAGCTCTCTTACACACTCCAGCACGAAACAGCATACATACACAACCAAGAACCAGACACATAAACAGAGAACATTGAAAACTATGTTTTTTTTCTTTGTTTGTTTGTTTGTTTTTCAATTATTTTAACTCATAATTGCAAAATAGCACTGCTCTCTTTGGCACTTTTTAGGGTATATCTGAATGAAGCCGTGAATGCCATGTTAAAATGACCTGTGTCTCAAAGAGGATATTTCCATCACTTTAGCAAATTGATGAAGTCAGCAATATTACATATCCCATGTATGAAAATGGATTATTTCCAGAATGTGATGCTGAAACATGAAGCCCGTATTATGGAAGGTCTTTCAGCGATGTAGGTGACACCTTGTATCAAGCTGCTATATTTTCTGGAAAAAAAAAAAAAAAACACTTTTGGAATTTCTAATTCTTACAGTAGGATCTTTCATTTCTAATATCTAAAGTTTTTGAAATATCCAAAGTTTTTAAATAGTGCTTTTATTTATTTTTGTATGTCGTTGAACTTGCTTGAAAGGGATATATTTTATCATTTTGAATTCTTAGCTTTAGTGTTAAACTGACTTACCCATTTAACTCCAACATGATGCACTGGCCTATATTTGCATGTAATTTGGGATCATTGTTCTAAAAAATCTTTAGGTTATGGACTGATATTCTGCTTTTAAGAGATGATGGGAATGCTGTGAAGTATTTTACTAAGTGGGATAGGATGTGAGCAGAATTGTTTTATCTCTGTTCAGATAAAACTTGGATTGATCTTCTTTTCATGGCATAAAGTGTAAGTAAAGGTTTATTTCATAGAGCTCTGATGTTGAAATCTGTGGTCAGTTCTAACAACACCCTGATCAGAGATGTTAGTGCAGAGGTTTTGCATTCAATAAATCATGGGAAACACCTGTTATGACATTACTGACTGACGCATGTCTAGGATTACAACATACTCAACAGGGCCCCTTCAGTATCCGACTAGTGTTAAATACTGGCATATATTCCCATCACTAATCTCTCATTTAAATACACTTAGAACTATTATCAGATCCAATGAACCACATTCAAAGATTTGCTTTGCTGCCATTTATTATGTTGTTGAATGTTTGGTCTTGTTGGAGTGTGAAAATGTGCTGAAAATCCTGTCATGCCTGTCAGGTTGCCTTTGTTATGGATAGTTTTCTATTTCACAGCATATCATCTCGTCATCTGTTTAGAGTGCAGCACTTTGTTTACACTACTAAAGGACAATGTGCAATCCTGACTGAAATCATCATCAAAATCAATTTTCACTAGTGGCTGTTCATCAAATGTTATTGTTTGTGAGGCATGCTGTTTACAAGAATGGGTGTGTAGGAAGCATGCAAACGGAAAGGTTTTGTTATTATTTGGAATTAAGGGTTATTTTTCTTTTTGAACTAATTTAGTCTGTAGACTACATCACTACTTTAATAAAAAAAAAAAGATTAATCTTTCATCACAACAGACAACAGTGTTACTATAAGCCATATGTATCTACTATCACACTTTACTTAAATATCACAGTGTTTATTCAATGCCCTAGTGTATAAAATCAACCAAAGGATGAATGTTTTAAGAGCTGCACTGTGTTCTGAATTGATTTAACTTTTTGGATTTTCACAAGTCAGACAGCACTATAATCCAGAAAAGTCTAATGTAGATCTTTTATTCTACCAAAAGTGCCCTTAAAGAGGCCTCCTTTCTGTGTCTTTACATTCTATTCTATATATACAGACAGCCAGGATCACTTTTGCCTGAACACTCATACTGCTTCCATATCTAATTTGCATGAAGTAACACTTAAAGAGACCACCTTTGGGTCTGTTGTTTGGGCCGCAGCTATTTTGGGATGTTTGTGTAGCCTGCAAGGGCTGTAGGCCAGACAGGAGATGTCATCATTCTAGTGGAGCTCCATATATTTATGAGTTGGCCAGCTCATGATCTATTTATATCTAACCAGTGGAAGTCCCAGAGGGCCCACAGCTCCAGGCAGCATTTGTGGGACCTTCTCAGAAAGACAACTCTATGAAGAGAGATACCGTGAGAAAGAGTGGATGGGTTGGATTAGCATCCAAGATACATTGCTCAATATATATAGTATATACCAAAATATATTCACACCACCAATTACAAGTGCACACCCATAAAAAGTAATCCACACACACACACACACACTACTCTTGCTGAAAACTTTGTAACTAAATTTAATATCATAAAAAAAAATTATATGTAACATCTTTAAATGAATGAATAGCTAAAAAAAATCTGAGAAGAGAAGGCACATTTTGTTTGATTATGCTTTTTGAACTCAGGTGCTGTTGCCAGGTCACAGCTTTAACTCCTATACTGTTAGTTGAACACCATAGGTGTTTCATTTTTGTCCTTTGTCTGGCCCACAAATAAAGCAGAAATTTCATGGTGCCACACTTTTCTTATAAAGGTGGGAACACAAGGCTTGGACCGAACAGTGCAATGTTCTCAGCTGAATAGATTCACACGGCCTCCTACTGTAATGTACATCAGCTGTTCCATATATATGGTGAGATGAGGTGTGAATCTTCTCACTGCGGTGAGCGACACAGCCAACTCTCAGTAATTAGGTTATTCTCGAGGGATTGTGCTGCTTACCTGCCCACAGTAGCCTAATGGTGTCCATTAACAGCATTGGCAGAGACACCTAGTCTCCAATCTGGCACTGACACTGACATGGCACAGACCTGGCATTGGTGGGCAGAAATAAACACACAGAGATGCTGGAACCAATCCAATACCACCCAATAGCAGAAATATTAAACTCAGCAAGTAGTGTAGTGAAGATGGGATTTGAAGATGAAAGGATCAGCATGGTGTCCTTCCTGCTTGTGCTGGGCAGGATGGTCAATCAATAGAATATTCAGCTATATTTTCTTATGAATCAGTGTCCATTTTGTACATTTATTCTTGGACTATAACAATTTAAATATAATGTGGTACTCACTTTTTTACTCACTTTGTTTTCATTTTTCTTAATGAAGATTACAAGAGCAGTGATGGCCACAGACAAAGAGAGCACCGCTTACTTGTTTTTATAAATTTCACAGCAGACAGTATAATAAGTTTAGATCCCATAAACCTAACCAGAAACTCAGTGGGGGTTTGTGGGGTAACTTGTGGTATATTTAGGTCCATAAATACACAATTTACGTGATTTAAGTGCAGACTTGCAGCTTCAGTCCAAGAGGTTTGACAGAAGTTTTTGCATTAGCTGTTTAGTCTCCCATTTTCAGAGGCTCAAAAGTAATTGAACAATTGACAAGCAGTTTCATAGCCAGGTGTGGCCTGTTCCCAGATAAAAGACCTGGAGTTGATCCAAAGTGTTGAACAGTTAGTGATTTTTCACTGGAACTGTCGAGATAAGGTCCAAAGAGATGTTGATGCAAGTCAAGATCATCAAGAACATCATTAGGCTGAAAAATAAATAATGAAATAAAGCTATGACAGAGATAGCATAAACTTTAGGAGTGCCCAAATCAACAATCTGGTAATTTCTTAAATAGAATGACTGCACTGGCCCGATCAGCAAAACCAAAAGGCCCGAAAGACCAAAGAAGACAATTTAAGTGGATGATTGCAGAATTCTTTCCTTGGTTAAGAAAACTCATTTACAATATTAAACCAAGTCAAGGGGCTCTTGAGGAGGTAAGCAAAATCTACAACACCTTCATGAATTTAAATACAGTGGGTTTACAACAAGGTGGAAACCACTGGTTACACTCAGGAACAGGAAGGCCAGATTAGAAACTGCTGGGAAACATCTAAAAGAGCTTGACTGCTGAAAAGACATACAAAAGCAGAAATACCTACACTCTGAAAGAACAAAAAGTCTACATAAGAATTTTTTGTTTTTCATCCAGCCTGTATCCCACTTTCACACGCACTAGTCAAGATCAAGAGATCATCTATATAATCTGGATTACTTTCTGTACCACCCTATCAGAATACATGAGTGCATGACCTCCTTAGTAGGTCCTGGAGGTTGCTACTAGCAACACCTGCTAGAGTGATTAGAACTAATAACATTTATTCAGTGGCCTAAAAACAGGCAAGAGGTTTTGTTGTAGGGTTTTGCTGCCTTTAGCCTGGCATTCAGCAAGTAAATGAAGCACTTGCTGAATGTTTTCTGTTGTTTTGATGCTTGAACCCTTTTGTTGACTGCACCTTGGCCTTTTGCTTTTTTAAAATAACTACAGATTTGCATCTTCTGGTGAATAAGAGATTCTACTCTTCTTTGATAAGGAACTATCAGAATCAGAATACTTTATATATCACAGAGGAAATTATGTGGTCACAGTTGCTCCAGGACAGTAAGAACAGTGATTAACAAGTTAAAATACCAATATTAAATAATACAAAATATTACAAAATTACAAAATATTACAAATGGCTCTAATAATACAAATAACTCTAATATATAAATATCCCAATATATTACACAAAATTGAATATAGATAGTTGAATTGAGGTGCCCCTCTTATCATATTGCCTTTATTATATTAAGGGTGTACTGTTGTTGCACTGTATACTTGTGCTTTAGATGGAGGAGTTGTACAGAGAGAGCCACAGGCAGGAAAGATTTCCTGTGTTGTTCAGTGGTGCATTTGGGTAATCTCAGTCCTTGCGATTCAGTTTATTAATTCTGTTGGCATCCTCTACCCTCAGCCTGCTGCCCAGGGATGCAACAGCATAGAGTATGGCACTGGCCACAACAGACTCATAGAAAATCCTGAGCATTGTCCGACAGATGTTAAAAGACCTCAGCTGCCTCCGAAAATAGAGATGGCTCTGGCCCTTCCTGTATATTGCAGTTGTGTTTTTAACCCAGTACAGTTTTTTTGTCAGTGTGTACTCCGAGGTATTTGTAGTCCTCCACTATGTCCACATCGACCCCCTGGATTGAAACAGGGGTCACTGGTTTTCTGGTCCTTCTAAAGTCCAC